>PVQB02000663.1:0-16122 GCA_002980475.2 Fusarium beomiforme | reverse complement strand
TTATTTAAGTGCTAAAATACTATAGGGTAAGCTGTTTTTAGCCGCACAGTATACTGATCCACATGCTTGTTTGATCCACAAGCTTATCGTGCACGTTATTCTATTAATATAACAAGAAAATAAAACCTTGCATGTTGGAATTTTTTTCATTTTCTATATTTTCTCTGTTGGGTTACGTTAGAAAAGCAGAGAATCACTGAAAGACAAACCAACGGAAATTGCCTTCGAATATTGGCCTGTCCAACTCCATTTGAATCCTTTCTGCAAAATCGTTGCGTCATGCTTAAAGCCAGGAGGGAGTCTCGACAAGGAGCCTCTGCAAAAGACTCTAGATATGCGCAATTAGGTGGACGTTCTCGATACCGTGTCCAGGGACAAGGTTATCCTCCAGTACAGGGCGGCCCACCGCCAGAGCTGTACGAATATCATGAAGCAACAACGATACAATCAACATCAGCAGTATGGCTCGCCACTGCCGCAGCAGTATGGGGGACAGAAACCACCTTCTCTCCCACTAAACGGGCCCTACCCCAGCAATGAAGTAGCACCCTGGCAAAGTCAAGCCCACGCCATAACACAGCCGCTTCAGCTCGCACCACAGAAATCTAGTGGGCCTCGAGTCTGTGTTATTCCTCGTTAGTACAGAGCCTAGTCAGGGGTCAAAGGCCAAGCTAATCAATATACCGCTATCCCAGAGATAACTCATAAAAGATTCAGTGGCGAAAACATGAGCCCATTTGTCCGCGTCCGTGTACCAGAGCTAGAGCACCAAATCTCATCCCATGAACTTATCATTTTCCTGGATGAACTAAACGAAGCGTTCCTAGCGAACCCAGCTCTCCAAGCTGCCAACAACGTCGCCAACATCGGCGGCATGGCTCCTTCCATGATCGTGCAGATGGCCAGTGTGGGTGTCAACGTGGTAGCTGGGGTCGGCTCATCAGTCACCACCAAAGGGCGCACGAAAAATTACCTGGCAAAGGCGAACGAGACGCTCTTCCATCCCAGGGGCTTGCATGTCCAGATCTGTAAGACGGATAAAATGCTTGAGTATGTTGGCTTGGGTGGTTAGGAAAATGTCTTCCTCCGGCAGCAGTACAACAATACGTTTGAGGATACGCAGCAGGTGCTCGTTAATGGTCCAGTGGGTATATCTGAAAGTAACAGCCATCCTGTTATGCAGCGTATGAGTTCACTGGGAAATCGCGTTATGTCTTTGTCGTTCGATAATGTAGAGGAAGCAACTATGCCTGATGGGTTTTGGAAGAAGTGGGGTGCAAAGGAAGCAAATAAGGCTGAACAGAAGCAGAATGATAAGATGATGAAAGATCAGGCTAAAAACCGGAGGTCCGGGAGGAGAGGAGGTCGAGGGACTTCTAGGAGACAGGAAAGGCAAGAAGAGAAGAAGGCGAAAGAAACTAAGAAGATTTTATGGATTGTAATCGCCGCAAAGGAGGAAAGTGCCGGAGCGGATGACGACTGGGATTCGGAACTGAAGAGTTCGGGTCCTTACGAGCATTGACCAGGGACTTTGGTCTTTTATAATTGATATTTCGCCATTCAATACGGGCATTACTTGTTTTGTCTTTTGATTTAATATGTAATAGCCCTTCGTTAATATTGAAGTTAATATGATCACGTTCGATTTACACCAACCAGTGTAAAACTTGCTATACCACATGTTAATGAAAGCTAAATTCCTAAAGTTCAAGGTGGTTCATAATAATTTGTCAATTCTCTAGCATAGGACTACTGAATTAATTATGCATCAGCATCAAGATCTAAAAGTCCACTTTCTAAACGCCATGTAGGTTAAAAGTCTGACCTATTAGTAGAGAAGGTAAGCGAGAAATTAGGATATAGCTATAGTGGATTTAATAAAGCAATGATAATGAGAAAGAGAGACTTGGATGAAGCTGGGCGTTCAAGGGGATGTTTCGGGTGAAGTGATGTTTTTGATAAGGAGAATATTTGACTGCTTGTCACAAAGCGGCATTTAGATAATTATGTGGTTTAATAACCATTAGCTGTATTCGGAAATACTTGATATAAAGGTGGACGCGGAAGCTTCAGAATTCGATATGGCAATAATTGACTCGGAGTACATTGCAGGAGGACAAACCTAGAAGGTCGAGTGGGCTGATGAGTTTTTTCTCCTGGGAGTACGAGGGCAGCCTGCACAATGACATTCCCAGAGAGCGCGGACGGCTGGTGAACTCCAGAAACGCGGGCCTCTTTGGGGCCCCGTCTATCAAGAAGCACAGCACCGCCCACAAGGGGTACCGGCCGAGCGGGTGGGATCCAGCCCCAAGAACACGACTTGGAAGCCGCGCGCTGCATTAGAAAGGTCAGCGTGTGACCTCGTGGCCAAATACTTTGAGTCTGTTGACACCAATACCAAGAAGCGAAAAGAAACAAAAAGATACAAGGCAGTAGTGCTGAGCGGCGAGCCCTAATTGAACCACCAAGTCAATTGTAAGGGGTGCATTGTACCATTATAAGATAACTGACGATACAGGATTTCCTCATGTTCCTGGTGGCCAAGTCGGACACTTTGGGGTTTTGAAGCAGCTGATCGAGTCATAGTCCAGCCCGCCTGGCCGTCGACATAGCCCGTCGATCGAATGTATATCATCCAGATTGAATGTGGTGAATTGAGTCAAAAACGACCGCACAAATAGCTATATTTACTACTACTACAAGACAAAAGAGCGACTATACCCTCATTTCAGGTAAAATGCATTGAATCAAAGGAGTTTCTTGGGTAAATTCCCCATATAAAAGCATAAAAAATAGATCAGCCAACGAGTGCCACGTCTTCCAACTCTCATTCTCCACTGCCCACCTTCTATATCGTGAGCTAGAGATTGCAATCGTGTCCGTGAGGACAGACACTAAAGACGAATAGCCAAGGGGAAACAGTCGAGCACAAAAGGCGCCCAAGTGAGAACCAGACATAGTTATTTCGTCTGGCACAGAGGTCCGTAAAGTGTTGGGCCTGTGATCTCCTCCCAGCCCTCATAGCCAACGCATCGGTAGCACCAGAACACCTCATCAGGGTCATACTTCTGCTTGACTGATTTCAACCAGTTGTATTGATTTCCATAGAAGTCCTCCTTCCAGTCTGGGCCATACGGATCGGCTTCATTTAGGTATGTACCAAAACCAGGAGCAGCAATCCTCATAGCCGTGAGCTTCTTTGATGTGGCGTAGTCCCTGACCTGTCGCACTCCTTGCATCCCACTATCAGAAGGTGGTACGTCGAAGTTCTCTATGAATGTGTATGTCTTCCGCCACCCGGGGTGGATAGCCGTATTTAGCTTGGGCTTTAGGACTTCTCCACCACCGACGAGAGAGAACTCCAGTAAGGATGCTATAGCCTGAACCTCAGAGGAACTCTCAGGGAAGATCGCTTGGAACATGGCCGTCAGATTTTTTTGGTTGTTGGCCAATGACTTTTTATCGAAAAATCGCGACACCATGACAGGACTTGGATAGATTGATGCTGGTGACTCATGCTTTTCACTGTCGAAATAATCCTGGAACGTATCAAACTTCTCAAATGTGGAGATGCAAGAGAGATTGGTCCCGTTGAGAGGTCGGAGCAATTCAACGACCTCCTTATCTATTAGCTTCTTTGCTTCTGTAATTTCGCGAGATGAGTCGGATGTTGAAGAATTCCTTGAAAGCATCTTCCCGAAACTGTGACTGTAGGCAGATTTCTTCCCGAGTACCCGATTCAGCTGTCCGTATCCAGAGAATCCTACATCCGCAAGGATGGGGTATTTTGAGAGAACTTCCACAGAGGCATTGATAAGATCGGACATGTTAGTGCTCGGTGCCCCAATAGTCAACGAATGTCTCAGGACAGGACGCGTAGGATATACTTTGATAGTTGCGGCCACCACAACACCAAATGTGCCGCCACCGCCGCCACGGAGAGCAGTGAAGAGGTCTACGTGCTCGGAAGCACTAGCGGTGACGATCTCACCGGACGCAAGCACAACCTTGAGTTCGAGAACCTGGTCTGCTGCCAGTCCAAAGTCATGGCTGGCGGGACCGTGACCACCTCCCTGCAGGTAGCCTCCGATAGCACCGACAGTCTAAAAATCGCAATTAGTACCGGAAGTATATCCAAAGAAGTTAAATATTACTTTTGAAAAACCGCCGACAGCAATATGGCCATGTTTGGCCGCGAAGGTGTATACTTCGTCCCAGATATAGCCGGCTCCCACAACAATTGCACTTCCTGTCCAGTTTGACTGGCATGACTTGCTGGACGGTCTGTATTTTTCTTGGAACAGGAGTTCGGGCTTGATATGCTTCATCCAGATCGACAGACTGCCGTATCCCTGGGACCTATCAGGTCGGCATTGTTAGCGCTGGTCTGCCAAGTAAAGGTGAAAAGCATTACTTACCTTGCCCTAACATCATGGCCGGTGTTTTTGATAACTAGTCGGACATTGTTTTCCTTGGCGAATTTGATACCAGCTACAACGTCGGCTGGCTTGGTCGCGTTGACACTATAGACAGATGCGCTACCCAAATCGCAGACTGGGCTTCCAGCTATCGAACTATTTATCGGTGCGCAGGTGTCAATGACAGGATATGCGAATCCAATCGGAGATGCTTCCCGGAAGGAAGCATCCTGATAGACTTTGCTGATCTTCTGACACTGCGTGGAATTTTTGCCAAGGCCATCGTAATAGGGCTTGGCGAGAGGTTCGTTGGCAATCAGGTGTCCATCGACAGTGCTGTTGAAATCCTGCCACTTGGAAAGTGAGGGCCAGCAGTCATCCGTTGGGGTCTGTATGAACTTGACATGTTAGTTTGGCCTTTGTCATGCAAGCCAAGATTATACAAGTAGAAGTGATGTAACGTACACATCTGCAAATGGCCAGGACGAACGGGGCTCCAATAAGGAGCAAAAGACTTATAAAATGCATCTTCCTTGATGTCTGAAGAATTGAAGACTTGATAAGCGGCCTCCTTAGCTTCTTATATAGTTTTTGATTCTAGTTCCTCAGGCGGCTTCAGCCCCCAACTTCGAAGTCATAATTGTTGGCTGAGCGAAACGCCGAGGGCCCGTAAATAGTCCATCTCGATCACAATTGATGAGATTTGCGGATCAGATAGTCACCACCCTCTAAACATCTACAGACTCGATGGTCCACCTCATTGTGAGTTTACCTTCTTTCCCCCACAGAAATGATCGGCAAATCAGTTGCGAAACAGCTTATCCTGCTACATATTTGGACTTAGCCTTGCACCCGGGAAGATATCCGCCATAATTCCAATATCCTAAAAGCGGATATTGCAGTCTATGGCCGAAGCGGAAAAGAACTCGCAGCGCAACTTCTCTGGCTTAGCATATCTACTCAGCTCACTTAAGGTCCTCTTCGTGTATCTTTCAGGTACGGAGCGGAGTCATACTGCCCAATAAGGGATTATGCTTTCGAGGAACGGTATTTGAGCGCAAATTGTAGACCGCGCAGTTGATTCCACCACTTTTCTTACCGCTAGACTAACAGCGCAAATTCGCGCAAACTTCGTATACTAGCTCCACCGATCGGCTCTGCTATATGCTTAGCATGTGGAGTTGGCTAAGGGTAGTAAGCCGTTGCTTATGTTGTTATTTATATAAAACATGCCGATATTGCCGATAGAATCCTGGTGGGGTTATATACTGGGTTTACGCAATTTCTTTATCCCCGCGGGGCTCCTATGATTGGACGGAATCTTGGACGAGCCTGGCTGTGCATGGTTGGAAAAGGTTTCTTTGTAAATGATTGACTGTGGCGAAAGAAAAGGTAAGAAGATCTATACTGAAAATGTATGGAGGGTCCATAAGCACCAAGGTTTTGCCCTGATTAGTTGGAAATGTAGGTATGGCAAAGACCAGTCCAAAACACTGATTTGGCCAATGAGAATGGCATCTCAGAGAGTGCAGATCAAGAGGCATACCCGAAGGTCCCATGAGCTCCCAAACCCTACATCGCCGTCATCGTCACTTACAACCTGCAACAATTTCATTCATTCGTTCCTTTGTCCTGCTTTAATTAGAAGCACGAAGTAGCTAGATGCAAGAGCAAAACTCTAAACGAGGCCCTAGGGGCAAATATGCGCGCCTTATCTGCCGCGGTTGCAGAGCTCGAAAAATCAAATGCGTGCTGCCCTCCCCCGCGAATTTAGGTCCATTGGGTACTCCCCAATCCGAATCAACATGCTGCGAACGATGCCGCGATCTTGGTCTAGAATGCATAATCGAGCGGAACTATCTGGGGCGTCCAGCGGCGAATCGCGCAAATCGCGCAATCTCGAACCAAACACCAAAATCAGACCTGCCAAGTTCACAAGGGTCAACCCCGCAAGATCAGGAGAAGGCCCCCCAGCTATCGGACTCGATCCGGCATTATCTCTTCTCAGGTGCGATGGATGACAACTTGATGGTGCAGAGCACACACGATGCGACGAAGACTCCATTCCACGAAGACAATATTTACCATTCTATGACTAATACCAATGATTTTGTCGCCTTGATCTTAGCTAAAGACGCGTCGTTTGGTTCTGGCATTCAACTGATATCAACTTGGAACACCTGCCTGACAGATATTATAAGTCATGAGTTGGCCATCATGCTCGACAGTTTGTAAGTCGACTAGGACACCCACGTCTTAATCTAGTTCGCTAACAATATTGACAGATTAGCATGGCAACGGTTCTTCGTTCTGGGAATTCCAAGTCTGGTTAGCTTGAGAGAGCGTTTGCTTTCCTGTGATCCCCACATGAATAATATCGCTACAAAGCTACTCTTTGCGGTGCTTTGTCTAACAGCATGCGCAAAATCAAAGGCCCACTTCCAAGATGACTTTCTGAAGGAGAAGCTACAGCAGGCCGTTTCGTCGTACGGCCAAGACTTCATTTTCAGCCCACCCACACATACCGATTCGATTGTCCTGTGTCGCTTTCTCGCGATGTTCAAACCAACGGCACTGGCAACTTCGCAGCGAGTCGCACACCAGTCAGTGAAAGCTGAATTGTATATCAATTTGGCTTATCGTGTGGCGGAACGACTGGGAATTCTACCGGAACTAGGGAGCCCGTCGTTTGCTAGCATGAATGCCGTCAATAGCCTAGAAACGGAGCGTAATTATCTTCTCTCTGTCCAGGGACTGCAACTCATCGCCGACGAATTTTTCCAGGGGAACTTTTTATCCATGTCACTCCATGCTTTTCGACAGGTTCTGCAACGAATGCAGCCTCACATTCATTCATATCAGGTCTTACTGCAGACAACATCCTGCTCACCGATCATGATGTTCCATATCAAATGGACCACTGCAACGTACATGCAGATCGAGGCTATGGCGGAAATGAAACAAAACTGGATGAATCCCAGTCGACTCTTCATTGTGGTCGAGGAGGGCGAAAAGAAATGTCTTGCAGAGATGGATGCTATCTACCAGTTCCTGTCTGGGGTATCCAAGCTTGGACAAGAAAATGAGCAGAATGAAATCATGGCTATACGTTCATTCTTGGAGCTTCGCTTTCACACATTGATCTCCAGGTTATTTGGTCTGGGACTGTTCTACATATCTCTTTTTGAAGCAAGATATGTAGCCGGCCAATCACAGTCGAACGCGGAATTTTGCCAGGATGAAGTTACCCAGATGGGTGATGTTATCAATAGCTTGCTGACAACACCGGACGACCAGCGGAATTCGCACTTCTTCACTTTTCTCCGCCACTTTGGGAAACGATACCCAGATAAGCTACAAGAAAATCTGGCCAAATTTGTCGAATGCACGACGCTTAAGTTGGAATACAACGATTACATTGCGCCAATCCGGCCAGTAGTTCTTGAGACTATCAACCACTGCAAGAATATCATGGAAAACAATCTGCTTCGATTTAAGATTTCTGGAACGTTGCACGCTAATTTTGACGAACAACTTGATCTTTTCAGACAATGCGCCCACCAATTAGCCGCCATGGTCTCCCTACCAGGTTGTGCACACGACAAGGCTTTCCACAGTGGCTGTGTGTACTCCGCAAGCAGCAAGATGATCTATGGCCTGTGTGACTTGATGAACAGTTTAAAACGGCAAACCTCTTTAGTGAAAGACTCGGACGAGGTGATGGGTGTACCCAATACGCCTACGTTTCTCAACATGCCCACAACTATGCCCGCTATGCCAAAGATCTCACCGGTCACGATGGATGCCGCCTCTATGCAATTTAACTCCTTTGAGGATTGGAATCTATGGCCTTACTCTGGTTCACTGGAGTGTGCCACTCTACCACAAAATATATTCGATTGGGCTATATGACCTAGCACCGCTGTCAGATTCAACGAAAACATACTGCTATCTAGATAGGAAGAATGTTAATACATATCGATATAAAGAGCATATTAAGCCAGTAATCGGGATGTTCTGGTATTTATATATATTAAATTTATCTTTATATCTCGAAGCTACCTCTAAATAGATTAAAGCTATATAGCTTTAAATAACACAGCTCTTTTTTCTGAATGAGAATTGCTAACAAGCTCATAATGAGCATGTTTTATATGTTCACTCTACACAGGTTAATTTACGAGTAGTTTATTTTTCTTACTTCTTTAGTCTCTTATCTGAGTTATATGTGTGCGCAACGCTCAGTGAGGCTAATTTGCTTATCATAATTATCACAGACCTCTTTCACGTTGACTGTTGTATTGACACCAAAAATATGGCACAGACTCGCTCTCTTAGTCTGCGGATGCCCCAAGAAGCATACAATTAGCGGAGTCCGACACTTACCAGTGGGCTGGCCATCGATGCTCTGAGCCCTTTATGATCGGCTAGATGCTTGGAAAGAACGCTATGACCAGCCTTACAAGGGAATCACAACAGATGGCAATGTACACCCCAATCTGTTCCATCTGGCAGACAAGAATGAAAACTTCGGAGCTTCAACACACGCTGTCAAGGCAGCCCAGAACGCCATCAATGTTGCATCGGACGAGGAGAGAGAGAAACTTCTCAGACCGGTTGATGCACCAAAATGGCTGTTCTGGATGAACCCAGAGATTTATGTCTTCAAACATGGTGTTCGATTGGAAGAAGCCTCCGATGCTCTTGTCACAGCTTTGCATGGTCTCATGCAAGCAAGTCTCTCAGCCAAGGGCTATGAAAAGGCTCATGGCTGTATGAGGGTCAATCAATTCCTCAGTGGGGTGGTCGATGGCACCAAAGTTCTCAATGAGAACTCGTACAACTTTGTCATCTTCGGAACTCCCTCTGCAGAAGGGCCATGGGGCTGGCAGATATTCGGCCACCACCTGCATGAATTGTTTCATGGTCGGAACGCAGATGGAGATGTCACCTGTCTCCATGGGTGCTGAGCCGAATATTATTAATGCAGGCCCCAAGGAGGGCCTTGAGCCTTTCGTTAATCAAGAACTGACTGCCCTGAGCCTTATGCAGTCGCTTAATCCTGAGGTTCAGAAAGACGTCTAGATCTACAAGAACCTGAGTGGCGATGAATACTCTCCACAACGATGGCATCGAGCAGACCAACGGCACCTCGTAGGTGCCTTCCAGGACAACTGCATAGTTCCGTATGAAGGTGTCAAGGTGCCAGCCCTCTCCGAGCCCCAGAAAGACGCCGTCCGCAAATTGGTCAAATTAAGCCTGAATTACTTCCTAGAGATAGCGTTAGCCTCCCACCTGCAGCAGATTGCTAGCCACTGGGATAACACGTGGTTCTTCTTGATCGGCGAATTCGGATATACAGATGCCTTTTTCTACAAAGTGCATTCTCCCATCATTATGGTCGAGTTCGATCATAACTCAGGCGTTTTTCTCAACAATAAGGAGTCTCTGCCCTTTCACATTAACACTCTGATCAGAACCCCAAATTGCAATGATTATGGGAAGCAACTTTTGAGGCAACACCAAGAGCGGAAGAGTAGAGAATAGTCATCGTGCCGTAGATAGGTCATTGAGAAACTGGAAACATTAAATTCAGCCAACTATTTGAGATCCATTTAAGTGTTAGAGCAAGCATGAAAGAACTTGAAACAGACTCTATACCTATTTGGCGCTCTGCTGATGTAGCTCATGACTATCATATATACTCGCCGGTATCCCAGTAAGTTCAATACCGGTGTGTAACTCTGGCTTGACTTTGCCCGTTGGCGATGTTGAGACCTAACGCTCTAACCGGGGTACCAAGGTCTACAAGTGGAACCCTGATTCTGAACGAGCCGCAGGATCACCGTCGGTCTACCTTATATATTAATTGGTCTAAAATTTATATTTGTGCTTGCATTAATTATATCTCTGCATTGAACCTTTTATGTAATAGTGTAGCTTCAGTTACATCAGCTTTTTAAATTATGTTCCTGAGTGCATTGGTGAGCAAGATGGGATTTGGATAAGCCTGAGGTGATGAACCCACTGGTTTATGGCTAGTCTCATAGTCAATGTGCACAAAGGCACGCTCGATGACGGGCAACTTCTCTAGCTTAATCTGTAGACCCTCGGCAACATCATGGGCTACTTCAACTCGCTCGTTACGATCAATAACTATATCGACCTCTGCAAGAAGCCGGGGGCCTGAGTAGTAAGCCCTGACTGTATCGACCTGTTGGATGACAGGCGAGTGTGTCCTAGCTGAACACTTAACATTCACCCTCAAAGCATTTGGCGGGGCTTACTCACATATATATGTGATGAGCTGTAGGATATCCCTATCTGCGGTGACACCAATCATCAGTTGAAACTCATCATAGGCAGTATGGAGCCAGAGGCCAGCGATAAGAACGGATAAGATGATGGCCCATCGGGTCAATCCACCACTTCAGTTTGGCACCACCAATAGAAGTGAGAATACCGAAGCCGTTAATAAAGAGATCGTTTCTGTGATCGCGCCAAAGGATGTCTACCTGACTGTAAATGTCTTTCACAGGAAAAAAAGGCTAAGCTTGGTAGCAAAGGCAATAGTCACCGCGACAACCGAGGGCAAATGAAACTTATTAGTCTCCTCCTTGGACCCGGCGGCCTAGTCACGGGCAGACATGACGATAAGAATTAGTGAAACGGAAAACATAATGAAAGAGAAGACGATATTACCAGCAGTCGAGATACGGGCTCTGCCTGAGGGGTATTTATTCGGGTCGACTTTATTAACGGCTCGGTGGGCCATATACAGCATAATGCCAGACATGGGATCGAAGATAGAGTCGGCCATGGTGGTGAAGAGTGAGAGGGAGCTGGATGAGATAGCGCCATATAGCTGGAGACCAGAGAGGATGATGTTGGCGCCCAAAGAACCTTTGACGCAGATGCTGTACATGACGGTATTGGCACCGTGAGCGTCAGTCACCTCTTGCTCATGCTCTTCTACCGACTTCAGCATGGCCCGGATGCTCTGGTTCTGGGTTTTGTAAATCTCCTGGAGCGGGTGATTCTTCTTGAGACCTAGATGACGCTTGCGTGACGTATTGGCTCTGGGCATGTCGGATTCGAGCTTGATGTGTGCGGAAAGACCCAAAGGATCGTCAATATCATTTTGGACCTTGACATCTTTTCCTTGGACCTGAGCGCGGGAATGGACTAAGCTCATGGCGATCTTTGTCTGGTTGCCCATGTCGTGTATTAAGTTTCAGAAGGAATAACAGGAATTAAGAAATGAAAACCAGAGGAAACAGGGATAAAACAGATGGTGGAAAGAACGAATCATATGACAGGTAATTTTCTTCCGTTTCAACAAAGGGAGCCATCTCACCGGCGATTATTCTGTCATTGCTGCCCACAAATTAGTGGTGTCGCGGCATGGACAACAACGCTAACATGCACAAACACGCTAATGAACTTAGGCTGACCAGCGTAATGCTCCACAATTAACCGGTATCATCAGATGAAGTCTATATGAATTGAGGATACATCAACCTATAAATAGTTTCAGCATAAAGATAATTAATATCTACTATTACTATTTACTATCTTTATTATAAGTGACCTGCTTTATGTGTTTTATAGACTGATAACCCTCGGAGGCAGGGTTAAAGAGGTGAAAGAGTGATCTACAAATGGTGGGCTCGGTTTTAAGGTAATAATTTCACCGATGAGATCTAGATCTCACGGAATGCAGCCAAACCGCTTAGTAATAGGATATGTGCGTTTCCGGATCCGCTACCCCACCAACTCTAATCCAATTTGGGGTTAAGCTTCTTCTTGGCCCATCCACACTTTTGAGATAATGACAATCTCACGTTCCCGAGTCTTGCGCCCCTTGAGTTTTTTTATGAGTTCCTCAGCTTTATTAAACATACCGCTTGACTTCTACCATATATCTAATAAGCGGTGTAGTTAAAGTTCTGTCCCAGTCTCTATACCTGAAGCCCCCTATCCAAGCCAGCTACCCTATTGCGACCTTTGGTCTCTTTATTAGTAGGTAACAAGAAGTATACCGGTAGAAGTGATAATTCCAGCGTGAGCTTTCTGCCAATCCTCATGTACTGATAGAGAAGTAGAGCATTCTGTCGTTCACTGCCCTAAACTGGTCACCTGTTGCCGAAGGTGGCGATGTAATAAGACTCATCCACATACATGAGCGACGGCCATCTAGACAAATCATCCCATCTTGGACAAGAGAGCTTTAATACCACGTAAGATCTCCCTGAGCCAGGCTGTGCATAATCTAAACCCACAAGTAATATCTCATCCAAGGATAACTCAAGTATAATTGCTCCGGGTAATGATCCTTTCGAAGCTCTCTTATTGGCTTTCTTGGTTGGATCTGGTTCCAGCTCGCTAGGATCTACCCCCGCGTTGCGGTGCCGAATAGCCGAGATCAACGTGCTGTGCAACGGGCACAGATCATTATTACATGTAGCTAGCGAAATCATGGAGCAGCATCCCTTCGGTGTAATAAAAGCCACAGGGCCGAAAAAGCCTGCTTTGGCGATTATTTATCTAGTTACGTATATCTAGGTAGTCCACTCCTGGAATCGCCAAGATATCAGTTCTCTGTGACTGCATTAACAAGTGACTAGCATCTCGAAGGCTTACAACAAGTCAAAAAATTACTTTTACAAAAGTCTACCAACAATCATCAGCGCACCATCTACGCCACCTTTACTGCAGCACTGAATCATGGAAGAAGTTAGTGACCCGTTCAACCTCACATCTCGACGACGCGAAGACGTAACGAAAGAACAAATCAAGAATGATTATCCACAAGGCGATGTCCGCTTGCTTCGAAAGTTCTATACACGACAAAATAAGCTTATAGACCAATTTCTTGGCGTCGATGATGAAGAGAGGGCCCAGGCCGAAGAAGAGGCTCGAGTAGCAGGCAAGATCAAGTTTGCAGTCAATGCATCCTTTATGGTCAACTTTTGCCTTTTCGTCATTCAGTTATACGCGGCTATTTCAACAGGATCATTGGCGGTATAGGCGCACATGCTTATAATACATCATACAGGCCAGCAGCTAACTCAGGTTACAGCTATTCGCCACAGCAGCAGATGCGTTTGTAAGTAAACTTGCTTGTCAAGCAATGTACTCTGACCTTGAAGCAGATGGACCTTGTTTCTTCTTTTGTGATGCTCATTACCTCCTGGCTAGCGGCTCGTCCAAGCATCTACAAATATCCTGTTGTATGTAATGTCATCCCCAGAGCCATTGTTGCAGCCACTGATGGTGCTCTAGGGCCGGACGCGGATTGAAACCATTGGTGTTATCCTTTTCTGCGCCCTGATGACGACAGTCGCGGTTCAGCTTTTGATCGAATCAGCCAGAACTTTGGGCACTGGCAAGACTGAATCTGAGGAGCTTCACTTGATTCCAATAATATTTGTTTGTGTTGCCAGTAAGTTAACAATCCAAGTCGCGATACGCAATCGCTGATAATGATCCCAGTCTTCAGCAAGGCAAGTCTTATGCTGTTCTGCATGACGTACCGCAAGTATCCGTCGGTTCACGTGTTCTTCGTAAGTCTAATGAAGGCCATCTCGACTAATAACTCTTGCTAACTATTGGTAGATTGACCACCGTAACGACATTGTTGTTAATAGCTTTGGCCTCATAATGTCGGTTGTAGGTGACAAGTTCATCTGGTATCTGGATCCTATTGGTGCTATCTGCATCGCACTTCTAATCCTTTTTTCATGGATATCTAATGCTTTTGAGCAAATATGGCTACTGGTCGGCAAGGCGGCCCCTCAAGAGTTTATTGCCAAATTGATCTACATGAGCATAACGCATGATGAGCAGATCTCTATGGTTGAGACAGTGAGTAAAAGTCTCAGATATATCGAAAATTAATTAACCAAGAAAAGTGCCGCGCGTATCATGCTGGACAAAAGTATTATGTCGAGGTAGACATAGTGATGGACGAGCAAACCTCCCTCAAAGTCAGCCATGATGTTGCTCAGTCACTGCAGCGAAAGATTGAAGGTAAATCGTTTTTGCAGTCCTTTGTAGACTGTATAAATGCACTAACACTTTTGTAGGGCTTGGTGATGTTGAGCGGGCATTCGTTCATGTCGATTATGAGTGTGAGCACAGCATCTACGAAGAGCACAAGCCACTTTATGATAGGAAAATTTAATTTCAGGCAAACATGAGCGACCTTGCAATACGCAGTCGTGTGACGGTAGGAATGTCCTGGGCATATATCTTCACCTAATTTACCCCTATTTTGTACACCTTCATGTTCATCAATAGCTCCTCAGTGACATATCGTGTAAGACTGACATGTACATATTGGTTGGTGTTGCCGATTACTCTACAAGGCTTACTTGATCTCCTTGATCCTCTCATCCTCGGCGTTCTTGTCCTCAATGTGAGCCTGCTCAACATGGTGGTCCGTAGCCTTGTTGCCCAAAGTGTCTGGTCAGAGCTTCTCATTCACTGCTTCTTCGTTCTCCACATCTTCTATAGCCCTCTTATACAAACCGCCTTTGATATCTCGTCTCCAGAGGAATTGGCCAACAATGAAGAGAGTGAGGTAACAGCAAGTAAGAGCGACGTTTGCCAAGAAACCCTTGGTCCAACGTAGTCCTTGAGTAATGGAGAACGCGACAAAGTTGTATCAGGTGAAGAAGTCCCAGCCAACAGTCATCTGAGAGGTCTCACAAGCTCCGAAACAGAAATCTGCTGCGATGTCACTCAACTTACCATGGCACCGGTAGTAAAGTTGCTTCGTTATCGTCTTTCATGATTAGGTGTACCCATAGGAAAAGCATCGGGGTGATGCAAGGATTCATGCAAAGGAGGAAGTATGCGGCGAAATGTAATCCTAGAGGAATGTTCCAGACCAGTAGGGTCGAGTGACAGAATAGGGGAATGGTTCCTGCGAAACAGAAAGGCACCCAATTGGATAGACCCTGGAGAAATTGTCAGCTACTAGTATAAAGGGACAAGTGATGCTGCTGATACTTACATGACGAACGAAGGTACAGTGATACCGACCACAATGGTAAGTGCTTGAACTCCAGTAGGCAGGACGTTGATCATCTCTACAGAGCATTGGCCGGTAGACTTTACCCAGACGATCATCTGACCAGCAACCCAGGTAGTCAGGTGGAATCTATGGATGTTGGTCAGAGCCAAAACTAGGAAGGTGCAGCTCAAGAACGTGCAAAACTAAGCAGACATAGGTGCAGACAGCGAGGTAGAAGTGGCACTTCTGGAAGACACGCTTCAGCATTTTTTTTTACCAATTTTCTTGCTCTTCCTCATCCCATCGTCTTGCATATGGGCCTGAGCGAGCCTTTGGTCTTTTTCGCTGAGCTACCAGACGCGAGGGTTGGTAGGTACACTTGGATAGAGAAAGAAGTCGGCAATGGCAATGGGCAAGGAAATGATACCATCAATAACAAAGGCCCAGCGCCTATAAACACAGGAGTCGGAAGACACGAGAAGCAGGCAGCGAGTGATATTTTTCGTCAACTTACCATCCAGCCATGCCTCCCTTTCCATCGAGACCGGCATGAGCGGCAGCTTACATATAGCCACCAAACATATCACCAATGCTACTCGAAACGTACCACGCTCCAGGCTTATTAAGGTAATAAATTTTTATTAATAACTAATAAGCTTAGCTTTATAAGATTATTAAATAACC
>PVQB02000662.1:0-94324 GCA_002980475.2 Fusarium beomiforme | reverse complement strand
AGGAGGAGGAGGAGGAGGACAGCGATGATGAAGCGCCCGAGGCAGTATCAACTTCGAAAGTGGCATCCGATATAAAAAAATCCAACCAAGCAACTCAGAAAGCAGCCCAGGAGTGAGTCTCACTTGCCCGATTATTTTATGCTCCGAATAGACTAACATGTGTTCAGGCAAGCTGCTGCACAGAAGCGAAAGCGTCGGGAACGGGATGATCTCTTCAAGCAGCAAGCAGAAGAGCGCAAAAAGTTGGAGCAGGAAGAGAAGTCCGAGGAGAATGCAGAAGGCTCTGGTGAAGAGCAGCCTTCTCAATCGCTCATCCAACGCAGCAAGACAGAGAGAACACTCAACATGTTGCCCGCCGAGTTCTTGACTGATTCCAGCGAGGACGAGGCAGACGGAATTGATGATCAACCAGACGAGCGTCCAAAGAAACGTCGTGTTGCCACTGTGGAAAGAAGCTTGGCCCGTCAAGATAGAGGACCCAAGGATGAACGGGTTGGCTCAACCGTCTACCGCGTTGCTAAGAAGACTGATGACAGAATGGCACCTAAGTTGAAGAAGCATGCAAAGAGCTCGAAAGATCTTCTCTTGAAGAGAAACCGGAGTGTCACGAAGCAACGGTCTGGTTTCTTCGTCAAGTAGAGGAGTCAACAAGTGTCAACACTTTGTTCGTGTCACTTTGATACCATAGCCAAGAGTTATAATCCCAGAGTACTGCAGTCGTAGTCTCAGAAACAACAATTCGTTGAAATGTCTTGTCTTGGTAGTGGTTGCAACGCGTCCCAGGATTCACAAATACGCACCACTTTAAGATTGAATCGTCATCTTTAAGAGCAATGAAACGGTCCACTGGACTGACCTCTAAAGTCATAATTATCTACGTTTTTTAAATAACACTTTGCTCGGTAATACAGCTATCCGGATCATCGCCTACAGTTCTTGTATCAAAATCGAAACCCATTTATCGTCTGATACCATTTGATTCGAAAAGCTCAATACCCTGGACCATGAGAGACAGGCCGAAGCTTGGTCCGTACGATTCATTAAACTCTAACTCACATGTGGATACTTGATTAGCTTGGCTGATGGAAGTATGTAGAGGTTTATGCGACAATCAGTAGTTTGTCCAGTCTTTAAATCAACACTTGGTGGACATGTTTATGTAGGTATGTCTATATGTACCCAGTGTTGTTACCTAGTGCCCGATTGGTATTAAGTATTTAGATCAGCAAGCGAGATTTTGGATATGCGAGGTACGAGATATGCGTAGCATTCAATGGGACTGATACATTGCCATCGACAACGGGCATCCACCTCCAATATATAATATATAAGTTCTATAGCGCCCGCTGCAGGTGCTGCCCACACTAAATCATTACGTGCACGCCGACTGCGTTGAGATAGCGATCATTCTGAAGCAGATTGAGGCGATGCCGGAAGTTGTTGACGTACCAGGTTAGTATCTCATCCTGTGATTCCTGTCATCCGAGCCCAGTTCCTAGGGAGTTGGCTGCATCTCAGACTTGAAAGCAGAGGAGTAGATCAAGTGCCTGAGATGCAAATGAGTTGACTCTCCGCACCAGACTCCAGAGAGGAGTAATGGGTGCGAACATATTTAGTGGAAACGCCACGGCCGACCGAAACGCTCGAGACACTTTGTTTAAAGACCCCGGACCCTGTCTGCTCTTTCAGAATTGGGATGTGTGCTTTCAAGTAGCGTGCCGGGGAAGAAGGGATGAAACGTTCAAGGTAAAAAAAAAAAATGGTAATGGCTAGGGTTCAAGTTTCGACGGTGGCAATAGCATGTACATTGTGGCCAGAGTGCAATCTGCACTACACGAAATGTAAACTGGTTGCTTTCATGTTGCACGATATGGCATCATTTCTGTTGGCTTCTCACCGGTCAACCAGTACATACAGTTGCAGGTCCTGTCCCTGGTCACTCGCTTCCGAAGGCACCTTGGCGGTATGTACGGTATCGTGGAAGAAACATCTGATGGGTCTGAGTAGATAGTTTCAAGGTCCCTGCAGTTTGAACATATAGTATGGCACATATAGCTCCTACGACAATGCTAATCACAGCGGCGATTGTTCTAGACGAAGCGACGTTGACGACTGCAATACAACGTAATAGAAGGTTGTGCTTCGCCTAAAGTGTGAGTGCAGGGCGGGTCGTGAAGCAGCACATTTTGTGATTCTCGTCAAGGCCGTTAGTATATTCAAGCTTTAATACCGTCGGCTTTTCTAGATATGATTTTGGTGGTCGTGCTTAGGCTGAGAAGTGATTCACAGCCAATATTTCATGATCGAAATTGATTTACCCGCCTTTGTGTGTGCCTGGCCAGTTGGGCTTTCTGGTCAGACAGGAAATGCTGACTGGTTTCGGGAGATCGACGCGAAGGCATGTATTTCAGCGCCCTGACTCATGTCTTTCAGCTCTAATCCAGCATTTCATACTTCGTCCGAGGTGGTTGTAACCACGGAATAGCAGTTTGACCAGTCAGAAGTTCAAACGGTCTTGGCTAGTTTGTTTCTGGAATAATCCCGGTCGGGGAGAACAGCATAGGCAATTTTCGCCACGTGGGAGAAACGTGACAATAATTGTCAGTAGGACAACCATGGAATACAGATGCAAGGAGGTCATAAGTCGAATAGAGGTGGATTGACCACAGAACGAGGTCTAAGAAACTCCGGACAACAGAGAACAAGATCACAGGATAAGCAAACATCCAGGGAAGTTGTTGTCGCTGCAGCCCGCGCCCACAAAGACCCGGTTACATTCATATGTACTTGACGGCAAAAGCAAACGCTTCCCGCAAATCGAATCTACGGAACAGCATGGCAGGCTGAAAGAGGAGCCGAGAGTTGTAGGGCCTTCCGAGCACGATTTGCGATTTGCTCCTCTGCGAGCTAACCAAGCCACAAGCAGAAGCCAGCAGGCCGCCACGAGCACAGATTGAAGGGTCCGTGCTAAATTCAATGTCAATGCCAAGTAACTGTCTGAGGATCATGAGTCGTTAGAAAACGATCTTGCGTGGCGTTTTAGTTGGGTCCAGGCGATATGGTTGCCCGAATCGTAACCTTCGAGAACGAGTATTATCTGTGAGGGGTAAGCAACTGCAAGGAAAGCTCAGAGATAAATTCGTTGCCGCGACTTCTGTTGGTATGATACTATATTACCATAAAAGCATTGACGGTAATTGAACCATAATGTCAGAGAATCCATCTTATTATTAATGGTGAATTAATTATTACCATCTTATGCCAAAAAGTGGACCAGCAAGGTCCTCTCAGGTTGTACGTGCATTAATTCTGTCAGTGCTTAACCCATTCTGAATGGCATTTCCGGCTTTATTGCACAGGAGTAGTTCATCAGCTAGAGAAGGCTGCATGATGAGGCAACCATGTGAAGTTTCTCACGTTTCCTGCACTTACAAAGCAGACAATCGGGTATTGGTCTCGAAATTTGGGCTTCGCTGATCTCGCGTTGAATTAGCTGAATCGCGGTTGTCTGGAAAAGCGCTTCTTTGAGCGAGCTTCATCTGTAAAGGGATGCAACAATTCAAGGGTTCAGACTAGCCCATCCTTTCCCCACCTACAAGTTTTTCTATGACAGGGAATCCTACTAATTTGGCTCGTCTAGTTCGTGTCTGCATGTTCCAGTTGGCTGTCGCACCGACCCGTTCTCCCTGTCTCAGCAGCCAGCACCGGTCAAATAACTCGTTAGCTGATGATAGAACATTCGTTGGAAGCACCTTAGAAGCGCTAATCTATACAGCCATGTGTAAACCAGAATGATATCATGCTGTCTTCTAGCCTCCAGACCTGACCGCTGTTATAATCCTGCGTTGAAAGGGTGGGTTTGTTGTGATGTTTCTAATCTAATCGTTTTGCGATTGATGCACGCAGAAACACGAGAATCATGGATAATACATTCCTGCGGCTAACCCCCTCCAGATGATGGGCGAGATCAGACCCCTATTATGTGGTATCACACATTTCACACTTGGAGAAGAAGCATCACCTTTCTCTCGTATCTTACGGGGTCCAGAGCGTAAGGCCAAGACCTGGGGAGAACAGCACTATAAAGGATGTGTGATAACGATCATCATGACCGGCATCATGTCATTCTTAACAGAAGTTTGCCCCAGAGATACGTACGTACAGTCGGAGCCGCAGCTAAGTGAGGCTTTTCCTATCTAGATTTCAATGTCGTAGGCGGAGAAGATTGTCACTGATGGCGCCATGCCCCTTTGCGGATCAAGGTTAGTAGGGGTCAGTTCTGATGTGCTAAGTGCTTTCAGCAGGGGAGATCCCATCACCACTGTGAAAGACAGGGCTAGTCATGTCTTTCAGTCATTGGTGTATCATATCGCCGCGTTGCCTACCCTCGTTATCCAAACCGCAGGAAAATATTATCAAAGACTCT
The DNA here is from genome assembly GCA_002980475.2 of Fusarium beomiforme. Taxonomy (NCBI): domain Eukaryota; kingdom Fungi; phylum Ascomycota; class Sordariomycetes; order Hypocreales; family Nectriaceae; genus Fusarium; species Fusarium beomiforme. The sequence goes on along the minus strand of PVQB02000662.1, from coordinate 89,898 downwards.
TGGACTCCCACGTAGTAACACCTTACCATATGATCTGCTAGGCACCTTACTTACTTAGAGGATCATGGTTCCAAAACCTTCACTTGCATATTTTATAGGCCCTCCTTTAATACCAGGATTGAAATTCCTCCAGGATCCTAATACTGCAGGCACTTATCCGTCGCGGATAGCTGCCGGAAAGCCCCCATCCAATCAGTGATAAAATTGGTACACTCAACATGGACACCCCGACAAGAACTACCAGGGATTTGAGACGACGTTATCGAGGTTAACAAGGACGCCGTCTCCAGCTCAACGCCCAACGTCAACGCCACGATGACCAAACCCCTGTATCAAAACAACCTTTTCGTACATAGATCTAGCACAAATCTTCACCCTTTCTTCCCCTGTGATGATGTTGTGGCGGTGATGTAACAGCACCAGTAGGCCGGGGAGCTCTCGAACTCCAGCCATAGCCACCATCAGTCACTCCAGGAGGATCGTTTCTTGTGCGTCTCGGAACGTGTGTGTTTCATAATAGAAACGAATTTGTGCGTTACCAAGAAAATGGTGGCGCCCTGAAACAACCACAGGGCTAAACTTCGTTTTGTTGTCATGTTCGCCCACTTTTCCCCGTCTTTTCGTTGTGTATCCGTACCTGTACATTTATCTCGGTAGACCTGCATCAACTGAGATTTTATCACAATCAGCTTGCCGTCTACCCTGTCTCAGATACATTATTTATCATCTCTTGCGGCTACATTCCGATTTAGTAGAAGAGTCTGGCGAAATGCTGCAGGGATGCAACGAACCTGAGGGGTTTATGGCGACTTTTAAATACCCTTGCTTAACCGATTGCATGTCCAGTGTGGACCGTGTTAATTTGTTTCTGTTCCCGCAACGTTCCTGATCCTAATTATATTGTCTCCTCGATGGATTGATGTGAGTATGTAGCCAAGCTCCAAAATTTGAGAGATCGTGGCTTTGACCAACCTTGTTTTTTAAAGTCAATTCACTGCCAAATGTTACCCATTGATAGTTTCTGTCTTTTCAAGTCATGGTGATAATAAGTCACTAGTCAATTGTTTCATGCGGCACCGCCATCCTGTACCAAATCAGTTATCAAGTTCTAACATGGCTCAGGATGTGAAAACGGAGAGTCGAGTTTCCGGTCTTGAACGGAATTCTACAGAACCGCCCATTGGCTTGACTATTATATTCTGAGCGAGTGATCGCAACTCATAGGGACTTTAAATTTCTACAGTTTCGACTTCCTTACCAGATAAAATAGTCTCTTCGTTGCGTGGACATGAATTTCTGTATTAGGCTGTGTTTATATATGTAAACTTGACTTGCCAATAAAGACTGATCATCGCTGGGCCACATATCATCGGCGACCTGGCTCGCACGACCATTGGTAAGGCGGACACGATTGCTTATAGACGAGTAATAAATGCTGGTTTTCGACCAACTGCGCGTAACTGTCTTGTGGTATGTCGACAATGAAGACATTCGCATGTGGAGAAACAAGTGAGACAGCATACAACCTTGTGCCTAGCAAGCAGGCTTTATGCTCGTGCGCGTGTCCTCCTGACTTGCACCATTATGGTAGGCTTGGAGGCCTGGAGTTCAATGCGAGTCTAATGGCGATCATTGACTTAGTGAAGCCACGTGAATCAGGTGCCAGCGGAGTTGATGTTCATGACCCCTGATTCAAGCCCCTGGGCTCTGATGGAAGGTGTCTTTTGTAGATCTAGAGGGCCAGAGGGGGTGAAGTACCAACCCAGGCGCTCAATGTTGCTCCCTCAGAGGGCTCCATTGAACGCCATCAGGTAGATAGCACACATGAAGCCAGCGGTGCACTGACTGTGTGGTGGCACCAGGCTAGATAGTGCAGGGCGGATAGGCACATCAGTGATCTCCCATAGAAAAGCTTCCCTTAGAGGGCAAGTCGCTCGCTAGCTTGGGCGACCAAGGGCTTGGATAGGAGCCCCAGCCCCAGCCTCCGACAGATCCCATGGACCCATCACTGGCAACATTTAAGGAAGGACGTTGATGTTGGAATACAACACCGACCAAGTCGACTGTTCTAGAGGTTCGAGTCAAGAGAATTCACAAGTGGAGTTGGTGTAAGGGAAGATCCTTCCTTTCTTTTCTTCAAGCTCGCATTTCCCCGAATAGTCAGTTTATTGGCCGTTGACATGACCGTGTGGCAGTTGTGGTTGGCCCACCTCATCGGTAGGCTCCCGCCCATCCATGCTTTCTTGAGACCGGGCAGCTGGGAGCCGAAAAGGGCTCCATTGTTGACGGGACCTGGGACTTGAAAGATGGAAAAGCCAGGGGCAGAAAAGTGTTGGAGACGAATTGCCGGGTAACTTAGACGCCTGAAGGCCACCAGAGAATCGATACAAGCCTCCATCCAGGTTGGCTTGATGGATGCATGTTTGTGGTGGTGGTGCTGTGGTACTGTTCGGCTCTGAGCGCAGCCCTGGCTCTGAGTCCTGGGGTGTCCCTGTCAGAAGCCCGGGCCTTTTTTGTGCGTGGTGGTACAGGGAAGGACCCCTGCACGCTTAATGGAAGACCCACTATCTTGTCCGGCCACTGCGAGAGACTAAGGATCACCCTAGCTAGCCTAGTCCCCGGCAGAAGGGGTACAGAAAGTTGATGGTACCCTAGCTTAGGGAGGTCGCGTAGCGTACTGGTGTAGAGCCCCCCCTCCGCGAGAAGGTCCCAAAGAACAGGCCAAGCTCTGAAAGGGAGGTCCTCCGTCTCTTATTAGGCGGTACCTGGCACCAAGCTTCTTAGTACCAAGCACCAAAGTCCTGGATTGGATTGGATTTGGTGCCACTCAAGGTTAATGGCATGGTCGTACGTGCAAATCAAACTACCATCCATCCATTTCTCTTTCCCATTTCTTTCTCATATAGCTCACCACGCCCATACGTTAGTTACTTCCTTCCACTTTGGCTCTTGTTCTGGCAATTTCGTTTCTTTTCTCGCTTCAACTGTTTCCCTTTTCCTCCTCCTTTTCTCATCCTCCCCTTATCAGACGTCAACCTCCGAGAAGCAGAGAGACAGACAGTGGGATCGTCTGTTCTAATAAAAAGAAACGAATCTGCCTATCAGCGAGCGAGCGCAAAATTGACCAGTCTTATCGCCTCTACCAATCTGGATACCACCACTCTTCGAATTGGCGCTTCTTTTTCTTCACCGAAACTCTTGATCTTACCAGCGCCTGGAAAACAAAAGCAATTACATTGCTCAAAGATTGCTGTAGTCAGACGATTGTTATTTTTGTTTCTATCTGTGGAGAAGTGATTCTGGTCCAACATACCTAAAGTGAGTGATGACCAAGGGTCAGCATCACATCGCGCATTGCTAAAAGGCAAAGGTAGAAACTTCACAACCCGACCTGTCGCAAATCGTAAACCGTCGCAAGCGAACCCGCGCAGCTATACGCCAAGTTTCAGACAAACAGTCTCGCATAATTGTCTCTTCGCCCTTTTCGCCCCTGAGATCCTGTTTACTACATCTTTTGATTGGTTCCGAGTTGGTTCTCACGGCCGACCGCGCTTGATCGTATCTCACCACCCATTCCACGATCATTGAGCCTATACATCGATTTAACGCCCTGGAAATTTTGGGACGTTGCATGGATTCCCCACTCAGTATTCTTAAGTTCAGCCGCCCTTGACTAGCAATTCCTGGCTCAACCCCTCGGAGGCTTCCCAACAGCGTTCATCTCGCATCAAAGTAATCGAAGACACCCTGGAGAAAAGGTGTCATATTTAAATGTTTCGCCGGTTACGAAAAAACCAGGATCACAATACTGCATCGAGTCAGGGACGTGACGACGACAAGGCAATTGCCACAAATCTTCGAGAACTAGGCTTGGTCGGCTCACGCGCGTCCAGTCGAAGACCCCGGACTGGCACAGACTCCAAACCTTTTACAGAAGGACATTCCATTAAAACCAAGTCCCCCCGTGGGCAAGACTCAGTATCCTCTGCTGGCTCCGTTAGGTCAGGCATCAGCAACGCTTCCCGTCGAGTTGGCAGTATCGACAACAACGTCATGGCCACCAACGCGGACCGAAGTCGCTCACGACGAGAGCGCACATTTGTGGGAAGCGAATGTGCAGTATGTGAGGAGCCGCTTGAGCATACTCTACGAGGCGAGCGGATCTTGCAATTTTCTTGTTCTCATGTCTCCCATGAGGCCTGCTTTTATGAATTCATTCGCGAATTCGAGTCCCAATATTGCCCAACATGTGATGCACCCCTCCATTTGGACACAAGTCGAGGAGGAAATGTCATAGATATCGGTATGTTCTTCATTCTGGTACGATGAAATCAGACTGACATGAAGTACAGAGAAAATCAGTAATATGGTACGATCGGTTGGTACAGATTCGAGGTCCGCTATGACACCGACGCCGACAGCAACTCCTTGGGACAACCAGCCGGCACGAGCTCAGAGTGTTGAAAGCAATCAAAGGCGTCCTATGCAGCAACAACACGTTGGGGGTCGTGACAGTGTAGCTCGAGGCAGTATGAGGGACAGTCGAGAGACACCACTATCAGATCGATATGGCCCCTCGAGGCATGCTCGAAGTGACAGCGAGGCCACAGGAGTTGCATCATCAGGCGGATATCCTGAGACAACACAGAGCGGACCTGCCAGACGCCACGACTATGATGTTCAGGCAATGGAGACAACACCCGCAAGCCCTAGACCAGTGACCCGCAACCCTATTCCGGCACCGATTGTCACTGTTCGCTCAGAGTTCCCGACGCTCAACCGGTCACGCCAGCAGCAGACCCTGACATGCTTGGTTACTGTCGAGGTGCCAGATAATAATTGGAGGCCAGATCCTGAAGATTTGGGTGCACCAGCTCCCCAGCTTCCTCCTGTCACCAACCGTGCTGAGGAGGCATACGGTCGCCCACCTTCGCCTGCTCGCAGTGCGCCTCGCTTCTACCCATATGAATCAACGGAGGTTTTGGAAGAGATGACTGATAACCTGCGCAATCGCGTTGATAATTGGCACGGCTTAGACTTTAGCAGGTTAGTTGCGGGGCTTCACGTTCATTAGCGGGCAGTCAACCTTTGGCATAACGACATGGCTAACTTTTTACAGATTTGGAAAATTGAGGCTCTATGGTACCCTTAGGGTGGGCAAGGATAAGGTCTCATGGCAGGAGTTGGAATGCTTCTTGTTCGCCGAAATGCTCATCTGCGTCAAGGAGAAGAAGATCCCCCAAGCGCAACAATGGGACGAGAATGGCGCTCCACGCAAGACAACTCGATGCACCCTCAAGGGCTCAATTCTTATTAAGAAACACTTGAATGAAGTGTCAGAGACAGGAAACATAGACGAAAATGTCCTGACACTCAGCCTTTCAGTTGCCGAATTACCGCAATTCCATCTCCGTTTCGAAAACCGCAATCAACTGAAACTGTGGCAGCAGGCTCTTCTTGACCTTAACGCTGTTGAAACGTCTCCTGTACGCAGCCCCGAATATGACCGTGGCGAGTCAGAGACTGATGAGGAACTTGAGTGGCAGCGTTCGCGTCCACAGAGAGTTTCTTCAGTCGCATCGTCCTGGGGCGGTGCGAGGTCAACGACAACTGCGCCCACCGACTATACGAACTTCCCCAGAAGCCCCGCTATGGCGAGGTCCGTTCATGTTCCCATTGATGTGGTGGTGGTGGTTCCAATTTCGTCTTCTATGCAGGGTGTCAAGATCAACCTGGTTCGAGATGCCCTGAAATTTATGGTCAACACACTTGGCGAGCGTGATCGTATGGGACTGGTCACTTTCGGTTCCGGTGGTGGCGGCGTGCCTATTGTTGGCATGACTACCAAGGCCTGGCCAGGTTGGAGTAACATCCTGACATCCATCAAGCCTGTTGGCCAGAAGAGCCATCGGGCTGATGTCGTAGAGGGCGCTAATGTGGCCATGGATCTGCTTATGCAAAGAAAGTACAACAATCCCATCGCAACTATCATGCTGATAAGCGATGCCTCTACCTCAGACGCCGATAGTGTTGATTTCGTTGTCTCCCGAGCTGAAGCCGCTAAAATCACTATACACTCGTTTGGCCTCGGGATGACACATAAGCCTGATACCATGATCGAGTTATCGACAAGAACGAAGGCTTCTTACACTTACGTTAAGGACTGGATGATGCTTCGAGAATGTCTTGCTGGATGTCTAGGGAGCATGCAGACCTTGTCTCACCAGAACGTAAAGCTGAAGTTGAAGCTGCCAGAGGGGTCCCCCGCCAAGTTTCATAAAATCAGTGGTGCCCTTCAAATTACAAAGCGAGCTACGGGTAGAGATGCGGAAGCTTCACTCGGCGATCTTCGATTTGGTGACAAGCGCGATGTTCTTGTACAACTTGTCATTCTTCCTGACAATACTTCCCAAGAGCAACTTCCCCAAGATCCTTGGGACAACATTGTCTCGGGCCTTGAAGCACTGGGCGGCCCTATGGACAACGATAACGAGAGGACCCTCTCTGTTGAAGAGGTACCCTTGATCCAAGCAGACCTTAGCTGGGGAGATATCCTACGCGAGGGCACCGTCACACATATGCCCCGGCCATCTCTTCTGGCCATCACTATGCTTCCAGTGAGCGGAGGTTCCAAGAAGCCATGGCAGAACTCACCCCCTATTCCTCCTCACCCAAGCATTGTGCAACGCCGTATGGAGCTGCTCACTTCTGATATGCTTACCCGTGCTCTTACTCTGGTTAGCCGCGGCCAACACGATCGCGCTCACACTCTTTTGAATGAGACTCGATCAATTCTCAAAGGCCTCGGGAAAGGTGGACTGCCCCCTATTCCTCCTCCAAGCAAATCCACTCCCTCGGCACCCTCTACACCCCATCCCGCGAACGAGGCGTCACCAGGTCAATCAACCACTCCCGATCGCAAACGCAGCCCTTCCCCTCCTGCTTCGGCAGTCTCTGGTGCCAACGGCCTCCCGTCCTCCCAACTGGGTCGTAGCCGGTCCAACGATGGCCTTGGTCTTGGTGTTGGAATTGACGCCAACACTGTCGCAGCCCTTGATGCTGAACTAGAGAGCAGCCTCGAGTGGATCAATCATCCTGCTGTCTTTAGTCGCGATAGTCGGAAGGCCGTTTTGCAGGCAATCGGTGTAATCAGCTCCCAACGCGCCTTTACTTACCGCACACCCATTGAGGGGCTATGGGCTTGCCGCGTTAGTGGTGTCAAAAAGCTCACGGAGAAAAGTCGAGAGTGGCGTGAAGATGGTGGCGGTGAGGGTGGAATCACGGAAGAGTCTTAATCTTCGTATTTCCCGCTACTCGTCTCTTTTTCTCTCTTCGTCTCCCATCACAGCCGGACTAGTTCTTTTGTCCTATTCCCGGCTTGATTAATGACCAATTATGACCCCAAACAACCAGACGTTTCCCACGTTATACACTTGCATTTATTACTACTGCTCCATTACCCCTCTGTTTGCTTTCTTCAGTCGATGAAGGGATGCATTATCTCTTTTGGCTTATCTCTGGACTTGTTCGATACCCCTGAAATCTACGAACCGTGGTGCACATTCGATGTTATGCTCTTCGTATATACCTGCTTCTCGTTACCTTGCATTAATAGAACCTCTTTTGACTCACTACAAGGGCGAGTCTAGCTGTACATATGCTTGCGATAACGCTTTGATGATGTTTCATGGTTATCGTTTGCTTAGGAAGAAGGATGGGAGACGGCTTGAGATGCTTTTGTCTTACCTCTGTCGATTGTAACCGAATGGACTCTCTTGCATCAAGAGTCTTTTGTGCCAGAGTTTTTCTACTGCCTTTCATATACTGCGTTAGGATTGAGGAACCCATGTAAATAGTCGCACGTTCGAAGAAGCTTGACGAATTCAATGGATGAACACTATAGTATACTCAACTTCAACTTTCCCTTCGTGATTGCTAGAGTATCAGGAAGTGATACCTACCTACGTAGTCTTTGCCGGGTCACACACTGCCTGTCTGGATGTTTCAGCTGCAAGTCGGAGCGGAAACTCTACTCTCTTGCCTCCCAACAGCATTTTCATTACCATTCACAGATAGAAGTCCCTCATCATGATCCCAAATATGATAGGCTTCAATGAACTAAGGGACGGCATAGCAGAATTTACACAAGGGTAATGCGTGGGCACAATTCACATGTGCGCATGTTTTGACTCGTATCTGAGAGGATGTCTAACCAGCCGTAACACCAGATGATTATCTCATGTATCATATCCATTGCCCACTTTAATTCTTTTAGACCTATCCGTTTAGTCCTCATCCCAGTTCTGTCAATTTCGGTTAGTAGAAGCTTTTTTACATATATGAAAAATGAAACATACAGGGTTGGGTCCTGGGGGCTTTGGCCCACCAGCTTGTCGTGCCACGATGATCTGGTCAACAGACAAGACGGTGCGGGCGGCTTCTGTAGCAAGTTTGATAGCCCATTGCTTGGAGATGAGAAGGTCCAGGATACCCTCATCCTTGGCATCGATAGTACCGGTATTATCATCGTTCTTTGGGCTGTGTCAGTGATAGTTTCACCAAGAATAGAATTAAAAACAAACCTCAATATCAACACCGATATCCCATGCGTCACTGTTGGCATGGGCTGCGTAAAGCCGGCTAAGAACCTCGGTGGCATCAAGTCCTGCACTCTCTGCAATAGTGCGAGGCACCACCTCGAAAGCCTCGCCATACTTCTTGATAGCATACTGGCTGAGGCCGGGAGTCTTCTCGCCGTGAGCTTGTATCCTTTCTACCAGCTCGACTTCTGTGGCACCGGCACCGGGAACCAGCCGAGGGTCACGGGTGATGGCCTTCACAACATTGACACCATCATCAACAGCACGCTCAATATCATCCAGGTGGTTCTGGGTAGCTCCTCGAAGGACCAGGGTAGCGGTTCGAGTAACCTCGTCCTCCTGGCGAAAGACTGTTACTCGGTCACCGCCAATTTCAAGGGTCTCAACAACGTCGATGCTTCCCATCTCGTCGGGCATAGGAGCTCCTAACCGTGCCAAGGGGGTCGCGCCGACGACACGGCAGACTCTTCGAAGTTCGAACTTGCTAAGAATTCGGATGCACAAGATTCCGAATCGGTTCAGGTAGTGCATAGCCAAATCACCCACTCGTTCGCCACAGACAACGACACGGAGGCCGGAGTCGTAGAGCTCCTTGATGGAGGTCTCAAGCTGAGACTCCTCCCCCTTTGTGAAATCCATCATCTCCTTGGCGTTATGCAGCAGAACAGTGCCCTTGGTTTCAGTCTGTCCAGCGTCGATTGGGCAGGTGAAGACACCAACCTTGGCGCGGCTAGCTCTTTTGACCGAACCATCAGGTTCCTTAGGGAAGACCATACCCTTAACAACTCTGCTTTGCTCAAGGCTTCCACCCATGATCTTGACAACGCGGATGTTGTCGACATTGAAGTTGGCAGGGTTCTTGGGTAGAACGTTTAGAACCGCCTCGGCAACAAGATCAGCAAGGAATGTTTCGTTTCCGTTTTGCTTGCTGGCAATAACAGTGCTGATAGCCTTGCTCAGTTCCTCCTGATCCCGCATGTCCTCAACCTTGTCAACGGCAAGCTCTTCAAGTGTTTCAAGAGCAAACTTCTGGGCTTTTTCATAACCGATGACAATATCCGATGTCTTTAGACCCATGCGCAGCAGATCCTCTGCCTTTCGAAGCAGCTCGCCAGCGAGGACAATAACAAGGTTGGTAGCATCACCCATCTCGGCTTCTTGTTGCTGACTGGCCATAACGAGGAGTTTCGCGGCGGGGTGGACAACGTCAAGTTCGCGGAGGATGGTCGCAGCATCGGAGGTAAGAATCATCTTTTGCAGATGGTTGATAACGACCTTATTACGACCATATGGGCCAAGCGAGGTTTGAACCGTGGACGCAATCGCTCTGCAGGCGTCAATGTTGCGGAGGACAGCACCATCTTCGGAGTCATAGCTATGAGGAAGAGCGAGATTTGTTAGTCAGGTCCATGCAAGTCCATATCTAGATTCTTGCGATTGTGAAAGCCGTACCCGTAGGGAGACATGTAAAGAGGCGGGGAGCTACCAACACATGGAGGGGAGTAACTCACTTGTTATAACCTTGCTTGAACAAGCCCGCATTAGGGGCGTTGGGAATATTGAGCGACATTTCGACGGCCACAGCGCTTTGGGAGCGATATCTCTGGTTGTGGCTGTATGAAATATGTCTCCGAGTATGTCTGATTTGAGAGTTGAGGTGATGCTCCTGGCGATGGATAGATTTCGTCCACTAGCTTCAATGTCCCACCACTTCAAGTCGAAAAACTTCCACGAGAGGTGGGTGGTCGATTTAGTGGGCAGGTACGTACCCGGCTGCCTGGAGCTCACCCCTGGGTATTCGACCATGCAGAAAAGGAACTATATGTCTGAGAGCTATCCAGTTTATAGAATTCTAACAGAAAGCGAAAGAATAAGGGAACCAAAAGGGAAAATAACTTATCTTCTTATTAGGCAGTTTCGAGCATCCAGTACTAACAACCCAATAATTATTTCAAAGAATTGTCCTTAACGCCACAGCCTGACTTTGAGGGGTCTAGCTGTCTCATCATAAGAGATCAACGCCACAGCCCCTGAGGAGATTTGCTAGCCTTGCATGTGGCTGATGACTCGCGAAGCTTTAGGTTGGCAACAGGAACAGCTACTACCGTCACTAAAGCGTCCCCCAGTTGTAGGTTTGCGGCTCGCGACTCAACATCGTTTCATCCTGATTGATACCCACGGCCAGCGCCATAGGTAGCTTCCCTCGTCTTTTTGATGAGTATATTTTTCTATTTCGCTGCAAATTAATTTCTATATCCATCAAGTACGGGCCAGATTCAAGTGGACACATCCATCAGTCTTCCAGTGAGCGTCGCTCGTTCTCGGAGGTACTCTACAATTAAATCGTCACGCGTCAAACAATCCCTTCCAAACTCACAGTCAATTCCGAAAAACCAAAGTCACATTCATCACTATTCGACAGAATCGAAGTCTTTCCAGAAACGCATCGTAGAGCAGCTCCGTTAGCTGTGATTCATAGCCGATTATGCCCGGTAAGTCAATTGTCCATGAAGCACCGAAAATGCAATCCTGGTTCTGTTGGTTTGCTCCCACGGCTCAAGTTAAGGCTTAAGCGCATCCCTTGTGCCATCTACCGCACGATCTCTATTTGCACTGCGCTTCAGAATTACCCACTTGTTCCTCGTTGCGCAGTTGTCCATCGTGTTCATGGTTCTCTCACCACCGTTGCTTCCATATCGAATGCCCAGCATGCCCATAACCCTCAAGCGCAAAGCATCAGAAGCTGACCCGCCTCCTCATCCTCCAGCAATTCCTTCTGCTCTTCCTCCTTCCGTGGAGGAGGCCTATCGTCGCAAATGTGTTCAGCTCAAGAATCGCACAAATGAAGTTGAAGACGCCAATGACGCCGCCCGACTTCGTCTTGCACGTATTAAACGCCAGGTCGAAAAGCTGCGAATAGAGCGCGCGTTTCTGCTCGAACAACTCGCAAAGCGCACAAGCGCAAACGTTGAAGACTCTGACGGCAGCCCAAGTCCACCGCCTACGGTATGCTGTTACTTCCTTCTCACCTCTCTTCTTCCCCTTGCCTGGCAATCCTTTATCCGGCCTGCCGCGCCTCTACTACTTACGGCGCCCGGTTCAATGTTGATGCTTTTGCGCTTGGATTAGGACTACCAATTCACCATACCAAGTGAGTTAGCTAACCACCAGAAGCCCAAAGATAAGCCTCTGCGTACGAAACGAGGCCACCGAAAGTCGATGATGCCTGATGCCGACTCGAAGGCCCCAGTCGCTACCTCTTTTACCAATACAGCCGGCTCCCCGACCTCCGAAACCTTCTCACACCCCCCAGAAAGCCAGCCCAAGCCAGCCCATGCCAACGGTATTTCTACGATTAATAACAAGAAGCCCGCCAACGCCTTCGAGTTGTTTTGCTTAGAAACACGGCCTGTTCTTGAGAGCAAAGAGAAGGATAATGATACTCATGTGAACATCGATGATGAGCTTGCTCGTGTCTGGAAGGGTCTTTCTGATGGCGAGAAAGATGAATACGAGGCTAAGTTCGAGCTTGCGATGGCTAAGAGCGTTGATTCGAAGAAAAGCCCCGTATCTGACAAGAAGGATGATAAACCTGTTGAAGCAAAACAAGTCGCTCAGGATGAGGACGTTGAGATGGGCGACGATACTGAGGATCAAGAAACACAAGCTGGGGAAAAGGTGGAGGAATGAGACCATTCATTGAAATTCTCAAGGGGCGTTTTGGCGGGTATACGATTTCGCATGCCATGGCATCGGCACACGTACTAGTAATTAGATGTTTTTCCACAACGAAGCAAGTTCTGAAAAAGGGTTGACAAAGTTGGAGAAATACAACCCTTCGCGCAGACCGTCCTGAATCTTACCCCAAACTCATCTATCTAATGTTTGCAAGCTGCACACCTATACAGCTGACCCCTACATTTCGCCTGGTTTGTGAGTTTTCTACCAAACTGCATTACACAAAACTGACAACGTTGGACTCCGCTATATGAATTAAGAGAGGGTTAGGACGATATGAATACCATATGTGAACCATAGATGAATAAAACTCATTCGCCAACGTATAAGTCAACCACAATATTGACAGCCGCGACAAGAATTTCTGCTGCAATGAGAACAATCACTGAAAGGAAGTTAGCATATTTGATTTGGCGGTAGGACGACTCTTATCATACCGATCCATTCAAGCTTCTCATCATGGCCATGACTAAGCTCTCCTTTTAGCACAGCCAACAAATCTGCTATGACATCGAGACGTTCTGTCAGGAGGCCCACACGCTGATCCATCTCCAAATAACTCCTGACGGCTTGGTACACGGGTTCGAGTTGTGGCTCTACCCAGAAGAGCTCGGGTGTATCAAGGACTGAGCCGTTTAGGTGAATGTTGATGCGGAGAATGAAAAGCTCCCCAATTTGCATGTTGATCTGCGACCGACGGAGTGCAATCTTTCCCGTTGTAGCTATTTGCGTAGGAATATCTTTGCATGTATCAACCGTTGATGCAATCAGCTCTTCAAAGAGCGATGTCTGTGAACTGTTGGCAAACGCTCTTGATGCAACTTACATTGGCAAGTTCACTTACCTTGACACTCTGCGCTAACGCATGAGAAATGGCCAACTTTGTCATGTAGTTGTTCTTGTCGCGAAGAGTGATAAAGTCGTTATATATGCGTGCCTGATAATCCTTTGTGTAGTAAAAATTGAACAACTCCGTTTCTACGTCATCTGGGGCAAGCTTCTCGGTCTCAAACTTAGCAATTTCTTTAAGGAACCGGGCTTCTTGGGCCCCGGTCATTCCCCAAATGACTACCACTCCATAATCAAACAGAAAGACTTCGGGTGTATGCACCTGTATGTCAAAATCAGGATTGGACTCGGCTATTGAGTCGTGATCTTCCACCGCCGAGCCCAGCAGATCTGCGCTATCAATGCGAGAGCCATTGCCGTTACCATTAGTATTGTCGTGGGCGTGACCTTTATGGCCGTGAGTTTGTGAACCGGCTTCTTCTGAGTGTAAGTCAGCCAAGTCGCTCCTCTGCTGTGCGACGTCAATGGCGTCACCTCCAGTTGAATGCCGGCGTTCATAGTTCTGAACCGGATCGCAATTGCGCGCATTTTTAGAAGTATAATTATACGGTGTGTATATGCATTCATCGATGAGTTTGGGATTTGCACCTCGAGTCTTTCCTCTTCCCTTCAAGAATCTCATAAGCGCTTCCATCTCGTATCGGTTGGCGGTACAATATGCCGTGACACGCGGCAGTCTGTCTCGGTCGGCTTTTCCTAGTTTCGCTGCGTCTCTTCGTGCAGCAGGATCCTTAATGCGTGTATACTGAGAATAGACATCTCTCCCGCTCTCCTCGTCTTCAGGCTCGTCCAGGTCAGTATTGGGTAGCAGCTTAAGCTTTTCCGTCTTCTTCGTACTACGCTGAGGACCGATTTTGGGTCCAAAAGATAGATTGGCAACAGCAGGTACCGAACCTTGGCTATTCCGCCTCCTCAGCTTGTTGTTCAGAGCTGTGAGCATGGGAGGGCCACCAGCGGCGCCGCTGACGGTGCTGGCCGCTTGATGTCCAGATGATCGATGTTGGAATTGTTGTCGAATAGGTTCAAAGGTCTTGCTAACAGGATTGTCGCTGAAAGTAACAGATCGGGTTCCTTTAGGTCGATTCTCTGTGGCAGGGAGCAATGGCGACGATTCATTAGGCGCAGAGTCCGATGAGGCAGTATGGGAATCCATTTCGGTTTAAGGCGAAGCTTGAATTGACGACGTCAAGAGGATGACTTGATTGGGGTTTCGTAGATTCCGAGTAATATATCCCTGGTCTTACGCAGCACTCTGATAAATACCTAGCGCAGAGATCGACTGGAATAGAACCACGCGTGTGGTCTAGTGCGGGCAATGAAAGGTTAACTGCTATCGTGGTGTTGTTGTGAAGAACCTTTCTGAACTTTGATGAATTGATGATTACTGGTGCTAATGACGTCTGCCAAAGGCTCTACCAAATTTCCGCGACGCGAAGAGACCCACAGAGCTCACCTGGGATCTTTTAGCGGGGCGGCTCATGAACCAGTTCTCAAGAATCATACTTGGTAGTTGCAGGTGAGATTTCAACACACAAAAGATTGATGCTTCTGGCAACAAGAATAGAGGTAGTGTGTAGTCAAATTTGACATTTTTAGCAAAAACTTCATGTTGATTTATGCGAGACAACCATGAAGCTCAAGTAAATGAGAACAAGATACCCAAACCCGAAAGCTACCTGCATTAGGTAGCGGGACGTGGTTCCATCACATGCCAACAGGTCTCATTCTGTACGTCGCCAGTTACCTATTTAAGCATCAATGATCTTGACGTCTGACCTGAGTCCAGACTTGTCCAAGCGGTCAACCAAGCCTTGGCCCAAGCAGGCTGGTGTATACGATCCACCATCGAGTTTGATATCGTCCTCAAGAATTGTAGCGGCGATCTCAGCGAGCAGCATTCCTGTCACTGTGAAAGGAAAAGAGAAACCATTAGAAATAGCCGATGGCCTTCAGTGTTTTCAACTTACAAAAGTATATGCCACCATGATACCACATACGGCCGAAAGCTGCTTTGCCAGCGACCTTCTCAGAATCAGGATATGCAATGCCACGATACTCAATTTCATCTTTGGTCGTGTCCTCACGTTTGGCACCTTCCCCAGGCTGTCGAACAAGCTTTTTGAGTAAATTCCTCAATGGTGCAACGGATACGAGCAAGATGCCACCGACAACGAGAAGCCAGTGGATGAAGATCCCGTGGAGCCAGTTGCGGGCTTTCATATGCTCTGTCCAAATGAAATTGGGACCATAAAACTCCTCTCTACGGGATGGCGTAACGGAGAGGAGACCCCAAGTACGTTCGACCACCGCAACATCAGTTGAGTTCGTGACAGACGTGGTCTGAAGCCCAAGGTTTGGAATGGTCCGAACGCCAAAAACCATCTGAAGAATGGAGTTCTTGGGCCGCGTGGGCTCTTTATGCGGGATGGGTGACTGGGAATACGGACTGCTTGCTTCCTTGATCTCCTGGAGTGAGAAGACATCCCAGATACTCAAGGCTGTGGCGAGTGTACCACCAGACGGTGCCGAGCTATGACTCGGTCAGTTTCTGATATCTTCCTGTGGGAATGATTTCAACTTACTTGATTTTGTGAAGAGAAACGGTGACGTTTCTTGTCTGGGAGCCTAATTCGGTGCGAATTGCCTTGGCCATGGTCCACGTAATAAGATCTGCGGGAGCAGACTCAATACCAGCTTGTGGGATCAGGATGGCGCCTGTCTGTTTGGCAGTTGCTTCATATTTCTTTATCATTTTGTGCACCCAAGCAGCTTCGCCGGTAACATCTACGTAGTGAGTTCCAGCCTCAGCACAAGCCTTGTAAGCATGTTCTCCATAAAGACTGTACGGTCCAACTGTGGCCAAGATTATACAAGTTTTTTCGGCCAGAGCAATCAGGTCGGCGTCTTTCAGGCTTGCGATCTCAATAGCTAGGTAAAGTCAGCTACAAATCCCTGGTTCTACGGGAACTAGAAGCGAAAATTCATGGAGTATACCTGGTTGAAGTCGATCAGGGTTGAGCTGTTGACACTCTTCAGCAACAGCTTTCAACTTAGATTCGTTCCGACCCGAAATTGCCCACTTGAGGTCAGTTGCAAGGTGCGTTGTGATATATTCAGCCGTCAGCCTTCCTGTGTAACCTTGAATATAAAGTTAGTCAGAACCAGCCCAAGTTTTGCAGGTCAAAACTCACCAGTGGCCCCAAAGACAACGATGTCGTATTGACGGCCATGATCCTTGATAAGAGGCATGTTAAATCGACAATTGGCTCAAGGGCGGATCAGTTCATAGACTTAATTTGAGGCAAACGATCAAATTTTATAACTTGGATAATAATTGCGAAAAGATAGTATGGGTTCGAGATAGTCAGTTTGGGGTATGCTACTATGATCCAATACCGAGGGACGATCATGGGTAATACAGTAGTGGCCAGGCACCCTTGCAAATGTTCAGAACACTCATTCAGCCCCTGACATCAACATCTTAACGTTATCTCGGCCCTCAAGTAGCAAATTGGATGTCATGATGCCTTCACACGGGTCACGGCGAATTAATTGAATCTCGCCTTAGTAGAGGAATTGATCAAGCGGATTCTCTTTTTACAAGTTCGTAGCATCATAGAACATCATCAATAATGAGATTTTACCAGCTGTTTCTTTCGATCTGAATTTGACAGCCACGTGCTACCTTAAGGTGATTTAGAAAAAAAGAAGAAAAAGGCTGTCAAATCAACGTCCGGCCTCTCCCACGAAGCACGTGAGGCTTGTCTGCCGAGGTTCTTCCGAAGCAGCATTCCAAAAATTCAAGAAAGTGGGACCCACTCGCTTCCGGAATGGGCTTGCCCTAAGAACCACAAGTCGTTCTTTCCTCTGCAACATTTTCGGTGCCAGCCTCCAACAGTTGAGCAACATTCACCTCCGCCGTCTTTAATCCTTTCAAGACGTCCACACATAACCTTCAAGATGACCAAGCGAACAAAGAAGGTCGGTGTTACGTATGTATTGCCCTTGAACTTGATACAGAGCAACAGCTAATAACTATATAGCGGTAAATATGGTACCCGGTAAGTTTTACGATAAAACCCCACGTCCGAAGCATAACGAAATCGAATCCCCTCCCGCTCGCATTCTGTCACGACTCCTCTGCTGCCCACGGTTCTTCTAGTACAGGCGACTGTTGATCAAGCAAGCGGTGCACTATGATTCATCAACTAGGCTATGGACACAAACGGGGAGCTCACGAGTAGTCCTAGGGCAGCACGTGGCGGAGAGAGAGAGAACAAATATGCAACGACTGGGTAGACTGATAAGGCCGAAAACTAACCTTTACACCTCTAGTTACGGTGCTTCCCTGCGAAAGCAGGTTAAGAAGATGGAAATCACCCAGCACGCCAAGTACACCTGCACTTTCTGTGGAAAGGTCACCGTCAAGCGACAGGCTACCGGTATCTGGGATTGCAAGTCATGCAAGCGCACCGTTGCTGGTGGCGCTTATACCGTTGCGTGCGTCCTTTCCTCTATATTCAACATGTTGAATGACAGACTACTGACCACATAATAGCACCCCTGCTGCTGCTGCTATGCGATCGACTCTGCGACGTCTCCGAGAGATTGCTGAGGTTTAAGGGTGGACTCTAGCGGAAGGAGAAAACAGCTTTGCTTTTCGGTATGGTGTACGGGGGGGTATGGATTTCGTGCCTACACTGCGGGTCGACGATCTGAACGTCGACATCCGATCTTCGGTCACATAGAAGCCGATCGATTAGCAATGGACTGAAAAAAATTGCAGGCTTCGGACCCATTGAACAACCCGCCAGTTTGTGCAAGTACAACTTAGACATACTTGGGTCATCTGTCCGCCATCTCAGGCGTCTCACCAAGCGTCCACAAACTGAACCGAAGTCCATGAACAAGCCTCGTGCGACAAGCTACCTGTGGTTCTTTTAAGCATCCAACTGTCTACGTCATGAACAATGGGTTAAGTTCATGTCTTGTCATGGAAGCTCCTTCGTCAGTCTTATTTGCTCTTTGTGAGGCTCACAACTGGTGTAGAGATAGTCTCCAAGTGAAGTCGATTTCTACAACAGTTGTGTTCGCTTGGTTCCATCTTGTGTCCGTGAATCGCAACATAATGTGAAGTCTTCCAACCTCGAAATAGCCTGAGTTGTTGATGTCCACTAAGCTCCGTCCTATGGCCATGATGGAAGTTCATCCTCATCCTTCCGTAGTCCCTACTGCTATTTATTGAGAAGGGAGACATGACTTGCGAAGGAAATCCGTGACTGGTGAGATATTATGGTCCATCCGACCCTACAATCACTGAAGCGTCCTCTTGAAGAATACAACTTTAGCGAAGCAGCTAAGACTTCATGCGGAGATTAGCCTGATAAGTGGAAGCCAAACTCGAAAGCAGCATCTACCACAGGGTCTGATCGGCTAAGGTACCGAGGTAGTCTGGGAGTGCAGGGCAAGTCTACATGATATCATCCTGGGTTTTGTTGTAAGCAAGATTACAGGCACAAGCCAGCTCATACAACTCCCTTAGGTACCTGAAATTCCTACCTGCTTACCTCAGGTATGTTCTGAGAAACGCTCACCCTACATGGTATCTATATGGAAGCATCATCGTCTTTATCATCTTCTTTTTTGGTTTGGAATAACAAGGTAAGTAAAGTGGATATGCTACCTTCTGATGAGTACGCACTCCTCGACAGCTTGACGAGAACAGTCCATATGGCTTTATGTCAACCCTCTGTGATAACTGCTGGTCACATCTATCGGAGCACCTTGCTACCTAATTTAGGTGCCTATCTCCTGAGGTAAGGTAAGGGGTTCTAAGAGTTTTGGCTTGGTCTAACCAGAACTCCCTCTCTCATTTGTGTATAGTGCCTATATTTGGCATCTTCGAACGAATCGAGTGAGGCAATAAAGACTGTTTAGGGCATTTATCAGGGTTTCAGATACGACCGGCAGGGTTCTCCTTATGGTTCATGTCACCAACACAGATGGACTCATCTAGAGATATATTCTTGCCGCAGGGTACAACTTCAAATTCAGTCGAAGAAGTTCCACATTATTTTTATGCTATGACACTCTGAACTCGAATTCCTTGCGTCTGAGCAGATGCTGGAATTCACACCCAACAGGTAGTTAGTTACCTTAGTATTTAAGGCAAGATATGTTGCCTTGGGTAGGCACCTATGCTATGGCAGTACAGTTGGTTCCGCGTGGTGCAGAATACTAGAACACTTCATGCACTCATCCCAAACAATACGAACTACGAGAATCTACACTCATTTCCTTCTTCTGTCTCCATTATATACCTCATCAAATCATTGGGTGTTAAAACAACATACCCGATCAAGAGTAATGTTGCTAACTGTCTTGTGCCTCATACCCCTGTCCACTGTAAATACATGGAACTAAAACCTAGTCAAATGACACTAGGGACGGTATCGAGTCCGAGACTCGGAAAACAAATGAAGGGAACGCGAAGTATGGATACAGGAGCCCTGATCTCGTAGGACAAGATAGTGTAAAGTAATCACAAAGGATAAGAGTTAATTCTTACGTGCTCAGGCGTCTCGGTTCAGGATACTATATACCTCCACTATAAGCAAGCTTCACGCGATCAAGAGTCACCCGTCATCAGGGTCTCTCTCCACCGTGCATGTATTATTTTGCTTGTATGCACATAACCTAACATTTATTTCTTCCATGCGTGGCGCTGATCCAGGACCGAAAAACGCTCATTGGCCCCGATCACGTCCCTACCAGGCTCCAGATGCTCCGTAGCAAACACCCATTCCATTAGAGCTAGAACTCTTGCTCTTGTTTTCCTTTGCCTTTCTTTGCCTGCAGGGCTCCTGTCCACTAATGCATCACCATTCGGGTGTCAACCTAAGCCAGCCAGCCAAGTTACGGTTACTTTGCCCCCCCAAAACAAGCCATCCCGCCTAATCGATCACGGCGGTTTCCATCCATCCCATCCCATTCCCTTTTACCATCATCACCGCCCGCTCGCATCGACAGTTCGACTCGACTTTATTTTACTCGATCCTATTTTACATGTTTCCATCAAGATACGGTCTGTGTTATCAAATTCGGCATCATGTCTGAAGCGGAGCAGTGCATCATATGCCTGGATCCTCTGCCCCTACCCTCAGCTGTCTTCCAAGCTCCAGCTGCCCTTACCGTAGCTGCGAGTGATGCTGCTGGTGGTGTTTCTGGTGGCGAGCCCATCTCTGTACCAGAGTCCGCACCTATTCCTGCCACAACCACCACAGCCTCCGATGTTCTAGAGAATGATGCAAATTACTTGAACATAGTCGCTTCACTTGACGGATGTAATCACATTATCCATGATGCATGTATTCGATCATGGGCACAGAAGACAAACACATGTCCGATTTGTCGTAATCCCTTCCATTCAGTTCGAGTATATAACGGGGTCGATGGTACGTTGAAAGCACACCCTCTTACTTCACATATGTTCATCCACTAACGCTGTCGCTTCTGCAGGAACCGCGATCTCCAAATACGATGTCCAAGACAAAAAACAGGTTGCTGAATTCGATGTAAGACAGTGGCTTGGCGAAAATCCTGAAGAAGATGAAGAAGAACAAGGCAACCCATGCCCTATTTGCAACTCTTCAGAGAGAGAGGATGTCCTTCTCTTGTGTGATAGCTGCGATGCGGCCTACCACACCCATTGTATAGGCCTCGAGGCCATTCCAGATGGTGACTGGTACTGTATGGAGTGCTCTCATCTTTTCCAACTTGTGGAGGAGCCAAGGAACGCTGAATCTAGCGAACAACCTCCTCGCCCTTCATACGTGCGTCGTCCGAACCCCCGGAATGTTCGCGGCTATCATGTACGGACTCGAGAACGATTAAGGCGAGCCCGCCGACAAGCTCGAAATGTTGAGTGGCAAGGCGCATGGGGCCAATTCTCCGGACGTTTCTACGAAATGAGCGACTTGGATCTGGATAATCACGATGATGAAGTTGAGGAACTCGAGCAATACAGGAGATTCCAGGAAGCCGGGCGGCGCGAACTCGAGCGTTGGCAACAACGAATGGACATCGCCCGCCGCTTGGGCGCTCGTGAATTCATAAACAACATGCCCCCTGCTATCAGCGAACGTCTTCAGTCAGCACCAGAGCCAGTACAAGAAACGGCCGACGAGAGGCGAGCTTGGGGTGCTTTGGAACGTGCTCGCGAAACGGAGGAACCCAGTACCACGTCTCGTAAGCGCAAAACAAGGTCTGTAACTGCATCTCCTCGGGAACCTGTTCAAGAACCAGAAAGGAAGCTCAAGCGCCCTCGAACACGTCGCCTGCCTACCCAAAATGGTGAAGGTTCGAGCTCTGTGTCTTCCCCAGCACCGGCTGGGTCCTCATCAAGAGCAGCCGCCAATGGATCTTCATCCAGGAACGGTATTGCCGACCATAGTAGCATCGACCCCCCCTTGGTTTCCTCACTACTGAAAGAACTGGAGCCTAGCATCATGTCTGAGGATGAAACCATCACCATCAATGGGTGGCGGCATGCACCAGAAGCCTCATCTCCAGCCCTCTCACCAGCCATTTCTCCTTCGCCATCAGCTTACAGTAGCCCTCGGGCTCTTTCTCTTACCCCCCCTCCTATGCCAAACTTGAACGGCCGACCAACTTCTCCAACACTCTCGCTCAGCAGTACTATTCAACCTCGATATGCCCCCGCGAATTATTCACCCACTCGTTCAAGTCGTGAACACAGCGACTCGGAGACGCGCTCAATCAGAGCCCCTGCAAACTATTCACCCACTCGTACAAATAATGACCATCACGATTTGGAGACACGTGCAATCAAGCTCCCAGAGAGCCGACCGCTGGAACTACGACAACCACGACCACGTCGCCCATCTGAGGTGTCACCACAAAAAGAGGAACAATCAACAGATTCCAACATCACCCAGGAAGATAAAATTAGCATAAATGAGATTGTCAAGGGTGCATTGCGACCACATTGGCGGTCTAGAAAACTAACAACAGAGCAATACTCGGTTATCAACAGAGACATCTCAAGAAAGCTTTACGACGAGGTTAAAGGCGCCGCATCATTGAGCGATGAAGCCCGTCGGCAATGGGAAAACAGAGCAACAAAGGAGGTCGCTCAAGCAGTTTCAGAATTGTCTGCTTAGCTTAATAATAGAGTGTGAATGCGGGAAACATATGTGAGCAGGCGTTCAGGCATTATCCAGGATTCTTTGTGGTTTGATACCCATCATCTTTGAAGGCGGGCATGATTCTTTGCATTTTGATAGCGAGGTGTCACAACGGAATTGAGATCGGGCATCAACGCCAATTCGGGATTTGTACCGATATATCGTGCATTTTGGTCATGTTTGTATATGGCTCTTATGACACTAAGTAGTTTCAAGTTCTAATTTGACCTGCTCACTGCCACATACCGCTGCGTTGTTTGCCAATACTCAAAGGGTGGCCAACCTTGAGCTAGCATCGTAGTCAGCTCTAGTCGAGCAGCTATCACGCTTAATGCATTGAATAATGATGGGAAATAGCTGAGAGCGAAGTATTACATAAAGCCGTTGGCCAGGGAAGTAGCAGTGTACTAATAAAGAGGTAATCATAATAAATCATCTTGAAATGTGATGAAATGTCAGCAGTATCTATCTAACAGAACCCGGTGGGACAAAGAAATTCTTGCAGGCCCCGCTAGCGAAAAAGACTGCGGTATTCTTCTCGGCACACGTAAATGATCGAGACGTTCTGGAGGTGGAAACAGGTCTTGACGATAAGGAAATGGTGCCTTGGGTAGAAAAGAAAGGAAGAAGAGAGGAGACCAGGAAATTTATTTACATGAATATTTGGAATCTGTGGATGTGGCCTCGCTGCCTAAGGCGTAAATATTTCACAGACCCGGGCTGGGGTGTGTCCTCCACAGTACGTACCTCATCCAGCTCCAGGCGGAAAAAGTTCGAGAAGTCGTTGTTTAATATCACCATCCAGCTTCTTGTCACCCGTTCGCAACGCTGGGAGCCACAACACACGGAGCGAAGGTAAACAGAATGACAGCTTCGAGTCGGGGCACAAAAGCCGCTCAGGCTGTGCTATCTAGTGAGTCCATCTGATCCCACCATCCGTCTCAATTGGTGTTCTCATGTCAAACTATTGGTCATCTTGAAACCCACTCACAGACTCATATAACTAACAGAGGAACATCTCAGCTTCTCCTAATTTGTGCGCACAATGCGCTTCCTCTTCCATCATATATCGACTCCCAGCCCGACTCTACTCTTCCGTTGCCGCAGCCGTAGCGAAAACACCCACCGATACCTCAACTCCAGCACCTGCCCGCTCTCTGCCACCCTACGATGTTCGCTCTGGTGTGATTCTCACGCGACCACCTCTAGTGACACGGAAACTCCACCCTTTTGAGAACGCTTTCTTCTTCTATCAGAAACGCCTCGAGGAACGTCTGAACACCCCTTTTATCACAAGTATTTACTTCAAACCTGATACAGCTCGCCGTTTAGACTGGAACATCAAAGTCCAGGAGCGTAAGGGCACAGTGGCCAAGGAGCTGGGCGTTTATAATGGAAAGAGTTCAAAGGCATGGGATGACGAACTGAGGGTTGGAGATGAGCTCAGCAACCAGGAGACCATTGTCAAGTCCTTGCTCAAGGATGCTGAGGCTCGTGTGAGTGATGACGCTGAGGTAATCGCTCCTGAGGATGTTGTTCCTGTTGAGCCTCCTGCGGATCGTGTTACTGAGGCAGATCATAACGGCGGTGTTCAAAGACTCGATCGTCAACTAGATCGGACCCTGTATCTTGTGGTCAAGGCTAAGGACGGTTGGGGTTTCCCCGCTGATCTGATTTCTAAGGATGAAAACCTTCACGAGGTAAGATAAATTCAGAGCGACCTGTTTGGTAGTACTAAATCTCTCAATAGTCTGCCAAGCGAGTGCTCGACCAGGCTGCTGGTGTCAATATGAACACATGGATTGTCAGCCGCGTGCCAGTTGCCCACATCGTCTCGCGTCCCAAAATCACTGCTGACGGCGTCGTCCAGAAGAAAGGTGAAAAGACATTCTTCATCAAGGGCAGAATAATGGCTGGTCAGGCTGATCTTAAGAACAACCCTTTTGGCTACACCGAGTTCAAGTGGCTGACTCGCGAGGAACTAGAAAAGGAGTTGCCGAAGGATTACTGGAAGGGTGTACGAAACATGATGACTGATCGGTAAATTAAAGATGTTGAGTAGATTTGGCAGTGTCGATGCTGCGTGTATAATTACCATGTATACTTGCTGTACAGAAGTATCAAGACGTCATAAAACGTTCCTTGGGTCTATATCCATGCACATTTGTCTCCTGATCATCGTCTGCGCAAGCCATGCGTAACAAGCCATTACCATCAATACTATATCACATAGGCAGAAGGAAAGCCCATAACTAACATTCATGATAGTGCCAGTTGTTTGCATATGCGTATGTTGGTCAGACAGCTTAATCGCCTTATCAGGCCGTGAAAGCTTCACACTTGATTGTGTTCTTCCATAACAGGCGAGAAAGCACCCAAAAAATCTCATCGTAATCGCAATAGGGGTAGGTCTCCAGCCGCGCAACGCCAGTCCGTCATCCACCTGTATAGTTTTACATACAAGCCCGTTGGTTAGTCTACAACTTCTACCCACTCAAGTAGGCTTCGCCTGGCCCTCAACGAACTCAAGAGCCTGCTCCGTGCTGACACAGTCGATTGAACTGGTCTTGTTACGGAACGTCACGCCGTAACACCTGTCGGCGACGTGAACGATCTCGGGCCGGAACGTGGTGCAAATGAACTGAGTTCCAATCTCCTTAGAAATGGACTCAAGGAGAGACGCAACAGCTGTACGGTATTGGGCATCCAAGTTGGCATCCACCTCATCAAAGATAACCATTGGACTGCTCTCAGTAGCCTGGAGGGCGAAAATAAGGCAAAGAGCACATAAACCTACTCATATTAGTGGGTGCATATAGAAAGGGGAGCGCTATGCCTTACTCTTCTGACCACCGCTGAGTTGCTGGATCTTCTGCTGTTCATCAAGGTGTTTTGAGTTGAATGACACACTGATCCCGACACCAGTATAGTTTTCAACGCCCCGTGCCTCTCCGTCTGATTCGTCGGCGGGTTCTTGACGACGATCCGCCCTCCGTTGAATGAGCAGGCGGCCATGACCAGCAGGCACCAACTTGCCAAAGATAGTCGTGAACTCCTTGGAAACTTGCTTAAACGTACGCTCTATGGCCTCATCTTTTCGGCGGTCAAGATGCTCAACAAGTACTTCAATCGATTCCTGGGAGTCATCCAACTCTTTGCGTCTTTTCATAAGCTGATCTTGTTGAGTCGTGAAGTTGTTGTACTGTTCAAAGGCTTTTTTGTTCACGTGCTTGTACTTCTTCAGTGCGTCATTCACCTTCTTGATCTTAGTCGACACCTAACGACACATTAGTCATTTCCTATTCCACCAGGAATGGGCAAACTTACTTGGTTAGGGTCCATGTTCTCGTACTTATCGAAGGCTTCTTCTGGAAGCACGCCTAGGTCACGAATTGTTTGAGCACATTCGGCCGCTTGTGTTGTCAAAACAGCTTTCTTTCGAAGGTTTCTGTCCATCTTCTTCTGCTGCCTCTCGATCCTCGCGGATATTTCACTCTGCGCTTGCTCTAGCTGAGCCCTCTCGTTCGCCAGTTCTTCAAGCCGCGCTTGTGCATTATCCATTTTGGTTTCAAGTTCCCGGAGGCTTGCCTCAATGGCTTTTTGTGCTTTCTGGGCTTTCTTGAGTTCCCTTTGGGCTTCCTTCAGCCCACCACTCGAAGACCCAGATGTCAAGTCTTCGGATGCCTGACTGGTGAGTTGATCAAGCTTCATCCGCAGGTTTTGGCGGAGATCCACCTCAAGAAGCTGCTTCTGTCGTTCTAGATCACGCCGGGCTCGGCTGAGGTCATTCCATTGCTTCTGAAGCTCCTGGGTGCTTGTTCCAAGTTCTTCCAGCTGACGCTCCTCCGCGGAGGTTAGGGTCTTCTTGAAGTCGGACCGAAGTTCGGCCTCATGTGCAGCAAGGTCTTCCAGGAAACTATTCATATTCTTCTCGACTGCATCTTGACGCTTGATAGCTGCGTCGAGATGGCTCTCCTCTTTGTCAAGATGCTTAGACTTATTGGCTAGTTCATGCTGCAAGGGTTCAAACCCGTCGACAGCCTGTCGTAGTCTTTCTTTGGCCTTTTGTAATTCTGACATAGCAGCTGTGATCTCTTGATCCTTGGCTTCTGTCTGCTTTCGGATTTCGCGCGATTGCGCTAATAAATTTTCATATTCATCCCTCCACCTGTTCACGGCTTGTACGGCTTGTAGGCGCGACTTTCGAGGGTCAATATATCCACCAGTCATAGCGCCCCTTTTGTTGGTCGTGTCACCCTCAGCAGTGATACCGTCAACGCCATGGCTTCTTGCATATTGGCTTGCTACTGTAAGGTTTGGACATACAACAACTTTTCCAAAGACTTGCTGGAAAGCCTTCTCGTACTCTTGGTCATAGTTGATCTTACTTAGAAGAGGCACGGCATCATTGGACCTGGGAAGCTTGATCTGTCGAGGTCGTAATTGG
The DNA here is from genome assembly GCA_002980475.2 of Fusarium beomiforme. NCBI lineage: Eukaryota > Fungi > Ascomycota > Sordariomycetes > Hypocreales > Nectriaceae > Fusarium > Fusarium beomiforme. The sequence continues at coordinate 63,058 of PVQB02000662.1, read as the reverse complement.
GCCAGAGGCATAAACGTAACTCGGCCTCCTTGTTGTCTGTATAGAATGTTTGCGAGATAGGTTGCTGTATCTGCATTGTCAACAACATAGTGGAACAGACTGGCACCGGCAATCTGCTCTACGGGAAGTCTGTAGGCATCGCTGACTTCAAGCAGTTCCGCCAATGTTCCATAGGCTCCTGGAATATCTTGCTCTTGCTTCAATCGTCGGATCGTTGCCAGGCCACGTGCAGTAGCCCCGTCCATTGTGTGAGCCAACTCACTTTCAGCTGTTTCCTTCTCTTGCCGAGCATTGGCTATGACTGAGTTGAGTTTGTCATCCTCACGACGAACAAGCTTTCGCTCATCGTTAAGCTTGTCTATAACGTCGCTAGCCTTGGCAACCTCCTCTTCGAGGGCTGTTTTCTCGCCACGGAAGTTGGCCAACCGACTCCGCAAGTCAGCGACATCTTGTTTTGCCTGTGCAATTGACTGGCGGACCTTTTCCACCTCTTCATCTGCATCAATTTTGTTGGCTTTTTGGGTGCTTATATTGAGTTCAAGTTCTTGTATCTCTTTCCGTAGCCATGCGTCACGCTCAGACTTGTTTCTGAACTGGGAGCCGCGGCTCTGTTTGGCAAACAAGCGGTTGCGTGTGGCCTCGGCATGGTCAAGTTGCCGTCGGATTTCGTCCTCTTCTTGTTTCTTTTGGTTATAGGCTGGTAAAATGGTCGAGAGTTGCTGTTCCTTGGATAAGATCTCATTCTGCACCGACTCAAGTTCAGCGGCATGCTGTGCTCGGGCTTGTTCCTGTGCAGATTGACCTTCTCTCAAGTTCTTGACCTTCATCTCAGCCTTGGCCGTGGTCTTCGCGACATCGCGCCTGTCTTCCTCGAGTTGTCGCCTGTCGATCTGTAGAAGCTCCATCTCTCTCTGCAGCTTGTGAATTTCTGAATCAAGTCTTGAAATCGCCTTCTCTCCTTCGGAGTACTCTGCTCGATTAGTATCGGAACTATCGATTCCATCCTGCCGAACGTTATCGAGATCGTCTAGGGCCGCTTGAATCCCAAGTTGTATGTTGTGGTAGTAGGCGTATTCAAGGCACCGTCTCTCCCTGTCCTTGTCTTGGAAGCCTCTGAGTTCTTCTTTTTCTTCCTCGAGCTCGCTAAGCCTTTCCTTGATGTATTCTAGAAGTTCGTCGATCTTTTCCCTCTTGTTGTTTGTCTCGTTCATAATTTTGAGCGACTCCGCACGGCGCGTTTCATACACCTGTGTTCCCGCGACCTCTTTCAGTAAGTTGAGCCTATCGGACTCTTTCATGTTGGTCAGAGCGGTGACTCGTCCCTGAGGCACAATGTAGTATGGGTTTGATCGCGAAAATCCGGCCGCTTCAAGCAAGTTCATGACGTCGCTTTTGGTGACAACCTTTCGATCGACGGAATATTCATCTTTCTTCAAGCCGATCGTGCGGCGGAGAATGACATCTTTGTTGCCGGTCGGAAATCGGTCGTCGCTGTTGTCGAAAATGATCTCTACATATGCCGACATGACAGCAGAGCCTGAACCCTCATGAAGAAGGCCCTGCCGCTCTTCGCGGCTCATTTGCGTATACGCATCGCTCAGAACGAAGCGAATGGCCGCGAAGAAATTACTTTTTCCGGAACCATTGCGACCAACAATTACATTGGTCTTGGGGGAGAATGGTTCAATGACGGTTTGGTCCTTGTAGCTATTGTGGCATCAGCAGTGAGCAACAGGATTGGGGGGGTGGGGATGAGAGCCGCGATGATGCTAACCTACGTACCTTTTAAAGCCCTGGATAATGATTTGCTTGATATACATGGTTAACTGCGCCGGCGCTCCTGCGCAGCATGCGAGAAGTCAGTATAGATCTACTGCGGGAGGCAGCGCAGTCCTGACAGGCTATGCGGTGCGTATGGGTTGTAGTTGATGTATGCGACTTGATGCGATTTGACGCGTTAAGTTGGTTATCGCGATCAAAGTGATTGGCATTGGCGCGTCGTTGGGTGGAACGCGGTTTCTGCCTGAAAAGCTAGGCATAATACATTTTCATTCCTCGTTGTGGTGGTCTGTGCTCTAGACCATCCTCTGCCATGGATCCTTGACAGTGATCTGCATCATTCTTTGGATACCTGGTATTACCTAATCCAATTTGAGTATATACACTTCAGTGCAGGTCTGGTTATTCTAGATGGGCTCCCACCTTTAATACTATGTCGCTGGCTTGCACTTCCTGTCGCGGGCTGAAACTGACAGAGCTCTCCCTGAGTGGGGGTGACTAACTTAAACATACCTTACCTTACGGTAGGTAGGTAGGTATCAAGCATGACGTTTATTTTGGTTGCAAATGGATGTCAGCCGTGCGATACTTTATGAAACACCATTTCAGGGCCAGTAAAGTATTAATAGTATTTATAATATTTATACTTATGTACTGCTATATATAAGATAGTATAATAGTATATAATATCAATTAGTTAAAATAATCTACAGTATTAATTTATTTGCATTAAGTAAATTTTGTAATATATATTATACTAGGTATATATAGGGTAAGTTTAAATCGTAACGAGAAAAGAAACAAACGGATTAACTATTGACCGGCATGATGACTTTTGGGCTACGTACTGTGTACCCACCCACAGCAATCATTGGTAAAGATCATCATGAGGCTGGTGCTGCCTTCTTGTCCTTAGCACGGTTAGGCCACATCTGAAGTGGGCCTGCCAGTCGAGATGAGCTCTAAGTGGATGTACTAGGCTGAAATTGACCAAAGGCAAGCCGGCAAAAAACAGACAAGAAAAAGACCAGGGGCTGATTCACGACGCTAGCAGGCAAGAGGGAAATTAAGCGAGCGCAACGAAAGAAACCGTTGGCCGTGCTCCCTAAAGCCGCGCCGCGTGTATAAAAATACAAGCACTCACTTATAGAAGACCTGGCCTGCCCTCCACCCCGATTTTCCAAGCTGGCCACCCGGAACCACAGCAGCAGCGACCAAGGAAAAGCACCACTGCTGCCCACACAGGCAATCGCAAACTGCCAGTACGACAACAAACTCAAACTGAACCCACTTTTTATTTTCAGTATCTTTTATCCCCGGTCGATTTCCCCCTATTGACTGCTGTTATATACTACATTCAGACATTTGACCATCCAATCCAGTTCAAGTCAACTGGAACCTACACCAACAACCCCAGCCTTTCCAAGTGCCTGCAGCCCGGCCAACCAGAGCCATTTAAAGACTCAAAACTGCCGGCCATCGTCACGACTGATCGGCTACGTCTCATTGCAGCGTCTCTGTCTGCATAACATCATCACATCCACCCTAATCTGACCTCTAAGTGCCGATGCTGCATGCAGTTTAGACAGGGGGATCGGTACATATTTTAACCATCAGTTCGATTTGGCCGGGACCCTCGGCAATCGACACCTGGAGTTGACAATTTTTCCGAGTCTTGCAAGCTCAAACACGGTGGTGCGCATGAGCCTTGGAGGCTTGACGCCGCATAGCTTTCAACTCCGTCGGTAAGTGGTGGTATGGCCTTGCACTTTCATAAAGTTCCCCTACACGTTTGTTATCATTTCCCCCACCCAGAAAAGCATACCTTTTGATTCCTTGATATGGTATCCCCACACTTCACCATGGAACCATTGGGTGATTTCTTTATTTCATTGATATTTTATATTCCATTCCACAAATTGGTTGCACTCCCCCAAACACTTTCCGTTGTCATGTCACAATCTCCAGCACTCGAATGAAAAAGAGAGTGACCCTTGCGAACCAAGTTTCTGTATCCTGTGCCTTCAGTCTCGTCTAACCACCGGATGCATGCCATCTCAAACCCGACGGCCCACTGCATTCGTCGCGTCGCGCTACACGATTCCGCCGCGCCGGGTACAGAGTACTATATTGCCATAATCTTCATATCACCCGTTTATGTTGATCGCTTGGAATTTATTAGGGAGTCGACAGACTGACAACTGGTGCAGCGATCGGGATGTCATGATACGCGCATAATATCAATCCCAACTAATACACACTATGGCTTCGAGGTAAGTGTTTCCAGATGCCACAAGCACATAGTTCTTGTGTACTGACGCTCCATATAGACTTGACAGATTAGTCACGTAAGTGTGCACCACTTCCCAACTTCCATTGGATGACCACGGAACCCCTTGAACTATCAACTCATTGGGTATTGTGTCGTCCAGAAGCGCCCTCAATCTTCCTGTGCCTTATGAGAGTGACACTGACAGACTTGTAGTATCCTCGAAACGGGGAGTACGAGACTCATCCGTGATACTGCTGTTAATCAGCTTGCTGATTGGCAAAAACAACACCCCGATGAATTATTCAATCTTCTTTCCCGAGTCGTGCCTTATTTACGGCACAAAGAATGGGAGACGAGGAGAACCGCAGCTTCTGCCATTGGGAAAATTGTAGAGCATGCCCCTATTTATGACCCTAATTCTGAGGATGCGCCCCAGGAAGCGAAGAAGGAGGAGCCTGCCCCCGAGAATGGGCACATCAAGAAGGAGGAGGATGAGGAGGATGACACAAAAAAGATAGATGACGGTCTTTTCAAACTAGAGTCCCTCAACGTGGAGATGATTCTCAAGTATGGCAAAGAACTACTACGTGGTGGTGGTATCGAATATGGACTAGCAGCGCTTGATCCGCAAGCACGACTGATACATCAAAAGAAGACGCTCAATGGACGATTGGGTCTACTCGGAAGGAAATACGAAGACGAAGAAATCGCCTACACAGGTGGCGACAACAATCTTCCCACCCCCATGACTCCAATGGACTCCACGAACGGACACGGACATGGCCGTACTGATGGACCTGGTGCGCAATCACAAGCGTCAGAAGAGTCTCAACTGAGTTCTCGGCAACTTAATGTACTGAAACGGAAGCGCAAAAGAGAGGCCATGAAAGCATCTCAAGGCAAGGGGGGATTCGGAGACCTTTCTGTTAGGCGCTCCATGACATCGGGATCTGAAAATCTAGGCGACGACATGCCCATGCCAGATGGAGATGTCAAGAAGAACAGCAAAGTCAACGACTACTTCAACCTTGATCGCCCTGCCGATGTTGATGAGGACACCAAAGTTGTGAGTGAGTTCAAAGGACCAGTGATACCCATAAAGTCAGAGTTGGAAGCAGAAGAGACTATGGAAGGCGCCGAGTGGCCATATGACCGGCTATGCGACTTCCTCAAGATGGATCTCTTTGATTCTTCCTGGGAAACTCGACATGGAGCTGCAATGGGCCTTCGTGAAGTTATCCGAGTGCATGGGGGAGGTGCAGGGAAACTACGCAACAAGACAAGGGCGGAAAATGATGCGCTTAATCAGAAATGGCTCGACGATATGGCCTGCCGTTTGTGCTGTGTATTAATGCTTGATCGCTTCACTGACTACAGCTCCGATACCTCCGTGGCACCAATTCGGGAAACGATTGGACAATCTCTCGGATCCGTTCTGAAACACCTGCCGTCACCGTCTGTTTACAGTACCTTCAAAATCCTCTACAGGATGGTTATGCAAGAAGACCTAAAGCTGGAAAGACCAGTTTGGTCTGTGTGCCACGGCGGGATGATTGGCTTAAGATATGTCGTGGCGGTTAGAAAAGACCTCCTTCTTCAGGACAGCGACATGATTGATGGCATCATAAAGACTGTGATGAAAGGCTTGGGTGACATGGATGACGATGTCCGCTCTGTCAGTGCCGCTACGCTCATTCCCATGGCGAAGGAATTTGTCACCTTGCGGCCCACACAACTTGAGGGACTGGTCAACATAATTTGGGAAAGTCTTTCGAACCTTGGTGATGACCTGAGTGCCAGTACCGGCCGGATCATGGATCTGCTCGCGACTCTCTGCGGTTTCCCTGAGGTGCTCGAGGCAATGAAGGCATCGGCTGCTCACGATGAGGAACGGTCCTTCACCTTGCTCGTTCCTAGACTCTACCCCTTCTTACGCCACACCATCACATCGGTGCGGGTAGCTGTGTTGAAAGCCTTGTCGACTTTCGCTAAACTTGATGCAGAGACCTCTCAGGGCTGGCTTAATGGCAGGATCCTACGGTTAATCTTCCAAAATATACTTGTTGAAAGAGACCGAGACGCTCTCAGCATGTCCTTGGACTTGTGGACTTCCTTGGTTGAAAGCCTGGCCAGCAAGCCTGCTGTTCTCGCAGACGAATTTGCTGCTCATATCGATCCTATGATGCAATTGACTCTACACCCGATTGGTGTTTCGAGAAACCCGATTCCAATGAACGCCACGCTGTTCCAAAAGCCATCAGGTGGCACATACACTATGCCTGGAGTTAGTCAGCACACACCGCGGAAGCCCTCATCTCCTGATGGATCTGATCGTGCTCCCAAACGCCGTCGAAAATCTACCAAGGTTGATGATACTCCTGCAACCAGCCTTACTCACGATGTCGATGGCCACATGATGCAAGGCGATGTGGATCTTGTTGGCATGGATGTGCTACTTCGCTCTCGTGTATCAGCTGCTAAAGCCATGGGGTTCATCATGTCTCGAGTCCCCGCCACTAGCCTGGACGATTATGATGCATTGTTGATTCCCGGCCTAGGATCAGCATTTTCTTCCAGCCAGATGACGGCATGCATAATCATCGACGAGTTTGCCATGAACAGCCAACATTTGGGCGATTCCCCTCGTTACCTCGAGAACCTACAGCGAATCATCGATTCAGAACGACCAGCGGCATACAGGGATCTTGTCAACTTTATTCAGCGAGTTAGGACACAATGCCAGCAGCTCATTCACCTCTTCAGAGATCATGGTAAGGTTTCGCATAGCAAACTTCCAACACTACCTGTCGTGGTCCAAGGAGAAGCAGAAGCTGGTCCTAATGCTTTTTCTATTGCGACTGCGGAAAAATGTATTGGTGATGACTACGAAAAACTGAAGAAGGCCATGCCTCCGGGTCAACGTCTCATTGCGAGCCAACAACTATCCGACGCTCGTGATATGACCATCTTGGCCATTGAAGAAGCCAAATCCGTCAAGGCAGCTCGCGACATTCGTGTCAAGGCAGCAGCAGCATGTGCCATAGTTGGCATGAAAGTGCTTCCAAAGAAGCCTAGCCCGTTGATCAAGGGCATCATGGACTCTGTCAAAACCGAAGAGAACCAGCAACTTCAAGTTCGATCTGCTGACACGATTGCAAGACTCGTTCAATTGTTCACTGAGAGGGGCAGAAAGGGACCGGCTGATAAAGTGGTATCTAACCTGGTCAAGTTTTCTTGTGTTGAAGTTGCAGAAACTCCTGAATTCCCGGTTCATGCCAGCAAGACTGATTGTATTCTATCCATGCAGAAAGAGGAGGACCGTATTGATCACCCAGATGCTGCCAAATGGGCCCGTGAAGCCAAGGCTGCTCGAATCACTAGACGAGGTGCAAAGGAAGCCCTTGAAATCCTCTCTAGAACTTACGGTGTCAACTTACTTGAAACTATCCCTAGCCTTCGCACATTCATGGAAGAGCCTCTGGTCCGTGCTTTCTCGCCTGACTCTCTACCCGCGGAGGCCAAGGATCCTGAACAGACCTTCGGACAAGAGATTGTGGACGCCATGTCTGTCATTCGTACAATGACACCAACATTGGACAAGGCCCTGCAACCTTTTATTATGCAAATGATGCCTCTTGTTATAAAAGCCTTGCACTCTGAACTCTCAGTCTTCCGATATATGGCTGCCAAGTGCATGGCCACGATTTGCAGTGTCATGACTGTAGAAGGTATGACCGCACTGGTCGAGAAGGTTCTTCCCTCGATCAACAACCCTGTTGACCTCAACTTCCGACAAGGGGCAATCGAAGCCATCTACCACCTGATTGCTGTCATGGGAGATACCATCCTGCCATATGTCATCTTCTTGATTGTACCGGTTTTGGGACGAATGAGCGATTCTGACAACGAAATTCGCCTCATCGCAACAACGTCCTTTGCTACGCTGGTCAAACTTGTTCCTCTCGAGGCAGGAATTCCAGACCCGCCCGGATTGTCCGAAGAGTTGCTGAAGGGACGAGACCGTGAGAGAACCTTCATTGCCCAACTGTTGGATCCAAAGAAGGTGGAACAATTCCAGATTCCTGTGGCCATTAAGGCTGAGCTACGATCGTATCAACAAGAGGGCGTCAACTGGCTCAATTTCCTCAATAAGTACCATCTCCATGGCATTCTTTGCGACGATATGGGCCTAGGAAAGACCCTACAGACGCTCTGTATCGTAGCAAGCGATCACCATCAGCGTGCCGAAGAGTTTGCAAAGACACAGGCACCAGATGTCCGCAGGCTGCCCTCACTAATTGTCTGCCCGCCAACTCTTTCAGGTCACTGGCAACAAGAAATCAAGACGTATGCGCCATTCTTGAGCGTGACCGCATATGTTGGTCCGCCCGCAGAGAGAAAGGGCATGAAAGATAGGCTTGGCGAGACCGACGTTGTAGTCACATCTTACGATGTCTGCCGCAATGATGCCGAGGTTCTTGACAAGCATAGTTGGAACTACGTAGTGCTCGACGAAGGCCACCTGATCAAGAACCCGAAGGCCAAGATCACACAGGCAGTCAAGAGGCTGGCAAGTAATCATCGCCTTATCCTTACAGGCACACCTATCCAAAACAATGTTCTAGAACTTTGGTCTCTGTTTGACTTTCTGATGCCTGGTTTCTTGGGTGCCGAAAAAGTCTTTTTGGATCGCTTTGCGAAACCCATCGCTGCAAGTCGATTTAGCAAGGCATCATCAAAGGAACAGGAAGCGGGTGCTTTGGCGATTGAAGCACTACACAAACAGGTTCTTCCGTTCCTGTTGCGACGTCTTAAAGAAGAGGTCTTGGATGATCTCCCGCCAAAGATCTTGCAGAACTATTACTGCGACCTGAGTGACTTGCAGCAAAAACTCTTCGAGGATTTCACAAAGAAGCAGGGCAAGAAGATCCAGGCAGAAGCGGGCCGCGAAGACAAAGAAGCCAAACAACACATTTTCCAAGCACTACAATACATGCGAAAGTTGTGTAATTCACCTGCTATGGTAATGAAACCAGGCAGCACCCTTTACGAAGAGACGCAGAAGATCCTTGCTAAACAAGGAACTTCGATTGAAGATGCTCAACACGCACCTAAATTGACCGCACTGCGAGACCTACTGGTGGATTGCGGCATCGGTGTCGAAGGCACTGAATCGAATGATCCTCTTTACCAGCCCATCAAGCCTCACCGTGCGCTTATCTTCTGTCAGATGAAGGAGATGCTCGATATGGTACAAAACAAGGTCTTGAAGGAGCTTTTACCGTCAGTATCTCACCTCCGACTTGACGGCTCTGTTGAAGCCAATAAAAGACAAGACATCGTCAACAAGTTTAACAGTGACCCGTCATATGACGTTCTTTTGTTAACGACAAGTGTGGGAGGTCTTGGATTGAATCTGACAGGAGCTGATACCGTCATCTTCGTGGAGCACGATTGGAACCCTCAGAAGGACCTTCAGGCCATGGACCGAGCCCATCGTATCGGTCAAAAGAAGGTGGTGAACGTGTATCGCCTCATCACACGCGGAACCCTTGAGGAGAAGATTCTGAATCTCCAACGCTTCAAGATCGATGTCGCATCAACGGTCGTAAACCAACAGAACGCTGGTCTCTCAACGATGGACACAGATCAGATCCTTGATCTATTCAATGTTGGAGATGCCGCACCGAACCTCTTAGCTGATAAAGAAAAGACCAATATCGAAGGAAGAGAAGAGGATATGGTGGACATCGAGACAGGTGATGTGCGTGTACCGGGCAAGAAGGCATGGCTGGATGATTTGGGAGACCTCTGGGATAACAAGCAGTATGAGGAGAGTTTTGACCTGGATGACTTCATGAAGACGATGTCGTAGGCGGCAGGGTGGCTTCCCAGGCTTGCTGAGAGAGAACATGGTGAAGCATTTAATCGATGAGTTTTGGACGAGACTGCAATGGTATTTAACCCCCGTTCATCTTGATTTGTACAATAGCCTAGATCCTTCACTTAGCGAAGGCGTACTTTTGCTTATGGAACAATTGCGAAGGACTTTATGTATTGATTCGAGTGCTGTGGTAACATGGGAAACAAAGTCATATATCTAAGGTACCTTACCTTACCAAGTCATTCACAGCCAAGTCTTGATTTTGTGGCTGGTGTGACCAGCATGCTCCGCCACAACACCTTACTGGTGGAGATGCTTGCAATCACCCCGCTGCCATGGTGTAGGTAGCTCTCAAGCATAGTCCAGAAACTTCCATCCCGAGGCCTTGGTCCAACATTCCTTCTTGTCCCCATCCCACAAAATTCACCTGCATTACGGTGTTTGAGCCGCGTAGGGAAATCCGGTAAAATGCCTGTTGATTATAGTAAATGGGTAAGTGAGGGAGCCTATCGAACCATTTCCTGCCGCTAACAGTGTTGCCAGGACGCACTGGAACTCAGTGACGACTCCGATATCGAAGTGCATCCTAATGTCGATAAGAGATCCTTCATTCGTGCGAAGCAGAATCAGATCCATCAGGAGAGGCAGCATCGAAAGCTACAGATCGAGACCTATAAGTACGAGCGTGTAATCAACGATGGGCTGCTCAAGCGAATTTCAGGGCTTCTAGCATCACTGCGAGCCCATGCCTCCGAGGCTGCCACCAGAAATCCGGCAGAAGTTGCCTTTCAAGCCGTTATGGAATCAGCCGGAGACCCCAAAGATGACAAGCCGCCTTCACCACCCGAGGGTGTCCATACCCAAGAGAAGGATCAACCATCATACACCAAGATGATGGCAACCCTCTTGGACCAAGTCAACAAGGCTTTGGATGAGAAGAAGCCGGAAAACAGATACGAAGCTATGATTACTGAGATTCAGTCACACGAGGATAAGATCATGAACTTGCAGAAACAGCTGGTAGCTAAGTTGGAGGAGTTGCAGAAGGAGGAAAGTCGTAAGATTACCAGCGAGGGCATTCACACAGGTTTTGATAGCTCGCATGTCGCCAAGTCGAAGCCAGAAGAGAAGAAGGATTCTACACAGGTAGAGCTGCTTAACCCTAGTTTCGCGGAAGCCTCCTCAAGCTGGCCATCTGGAAATCAAGAAGTCAAGGTAGACGACGACAGCGATATTGAATCATCACCGGCTGGAAAGAAGTTTGGCACCATTAAAGCAAATGACTACGCAGCTAGTCTTCAATTCCTATCGCAGAACCCCCAGCTTCTGGTCGAGAAGGAGACTGATGGCCTTCTGGTCCAAGCTTTCGATGCCGCACTGGAGAAGAAGGATGATCTTTCGCGACAATTGGTGCATCAGGCTCTGCTTCTACAGTACTGTAGAGCACTTGGCAAGGATGGTGTTGGGCTTTTCTTCAAACGCATCACAACCAAGGGGCACCAAGCACAAGATGTATTCTACAAGGATGTGCAAGACACATATATGAAGATTCGAACTCGTTCCCGAGAAATTCTAGCTGAGCGAGCCAAAGAAGGCCAAAACGAAGGTGTTGAGCAAATTCAGCTGCATGCTGTGGAGCCCGGCACAGTCATCAATATTAAGGTTCCTGCGGCAGACAGCGAGGACCCTGAAGAGCAGGAAGCGCGTAAAATCTTCGAGACTTTCAAACCTGAGATGCGCAAGGCTCTGGAAACGGGTAAATTGGACGAAGTGAACAAGGTGCTGGGTGAAATGAAGGTTGACGAGGCTGAGGAGCTCGTGGGTCTCTTTGGCGAGGTAAGATGGGAATAGATTGCGACAAGGTTAGGGTTGACAAGCTAACGAATCGTTTGACAGGCCAACATCCTGAGCTTAGAGGAGGAAATCATTGACGCTACAACAGAGGAGGGAAAGAAGCAGCTAAAGGACATTGAAGCCGCGGCTGCTGCGGACAAGAAGGAAGAGTACGGTGATCCTGAGTAAGGCAATGCGCAGAGGTCAGGAATTGCTCGGCGATTGAGATAGAGCGTCTAGTAGAAACCTTGTCTAAATAAAAACCGGGGTGTTCAATCGAGAGAATGTTACTAGAAGTCCGTTAAGGGATTTCTGAAGTCTACCTAACTGAAAACGCGAGTAAATAGTGACAAATAGCACTTAGTAATTAATCCTCATGTTTAGTCCTTGTGTATGGTACGGATAAAGCATTGCGTGATGCGCGGTCAACATTTTGAGCCGCCAAGTCAATGAGGTTGGCACTCACGAAACCTAGCTTAAAAGTAGGAGCATAACCAGATAAAAATAGATTGTGCCCAGGCTCGAGCAAACGTCTCATGCTCAGCCTCCCGGCCGCCACCACCATCTCATAACACATCACATGCGGGGGCGTATTATCGCATACATAGAACAAAGAGGTTGGCTTGGATTTTCAAAGCTGGAAAAGCTGGAAATATTCGGTCATGAACGTGAGGGAACTGATCGAATAATAAAGGGGATATTATCATCAAATCCAAAAGAGATTGAATGCATTGACTTTGACAAACGAGTCCAATCTCGCTGACGGCGAGGCGCTTTCAATGGTCCGGAATGTGGAGGACACATCGATGGCTTCAGCCGAGACGTTGTTTCGGCTCCCGCATTTTTAGGTATCTGCATTTGGGGTTTTGGAATAAGTCATCTACAGGTATGATGTACATTACTGAAAGTATTGCAAACGGCGGTGGTTGAAGTTGTAGATCGATAAAATATTTTATTGATCTGCATTATATGTTAATGCTGGCCAGCCATGACGTGTGTTGAGCATGAAGTAGCAATGCAGTTTACAGTAGGGACGTTATGAAACGAATAGCGTTTGCTTGTCATGGATCAATCTCAAACTGTATCTCAAACAGCTGTCAAGAAAAACTTTGTTTACGACCCTATAGCAAACTTGAACTTCTTAATTTGTCTCATTGATGTTTGAAGCGTAACACAACACCAACAGTATATATTCACTGTTGACGTCTCACGGGGGCGCAGCATCGACCACTCGAGATCAGACCCCCTACCTTCCATGTCTTGGCTTTTCGCTCGTTTGATGATCACTCCAGCGTCCAGGCAGGCAGTGGACATTTAGTGGATATCAAGGGTCTCTTTTGGTTCGCTCTCATAGCTTTGAAATGAGCCGCCGCCAACTGAATGAGCCTCCCAACCTCCAAAAAATTGGGCCAGGGCGACGTCAGCTTTGAAGCACGGACAACAACCATCTCATCCCCTATGCCTCCGGGACCTACAGCCTACCTCATGGCATGTTCCATCTTGAACGCTTTTCCTCTGTTTCATAATTTATTAACCTCATCTGTCCTTCTTTAGATCTGTTTCTTGTCTCCTATATATCTGTCTTTTTCTGCATTGCATCTTGCTTTACTTCCTTAAACATAGACACTCGATACATCGGGCATATCAGAATCCTATCAAAATGCTTCAGTCCTCACTTCTTTGCGTTGTGACTGGAGTCCTCGCTGCCACATCCGCCGTCTACGCTCTCCCTCAATCCAGCTCAGGGTCAGGGTCAAGCTCGGGTTCCTCGACGGCATGCAACAACTCTCCGGACCTCTGCAACCGCAGCTACAACAACATCACACACATGGGAGCTCACGGAAGCTCTTTTTTACGAGATGGTAACAATGGACTCGCCGCCGCAGGTAACCAGAATTTCAACGCCACAGATGCTCTCGACGCTGGTCTTCGTCTACTTCAGGCACAGGTGCACAAAGAAAACAACACCCTCCGTCTATGTCACACATCGTGTGATATTCTGGATGCCGGCCTGCTCGAGGACTGGTTGACCAAAATTAACGTCTGGATGGACGCGAACAAGAATGAGGTTGTCACTCTTCTGCTTGTCAACTCCGATGATGCTACACCCGAAGAATTTGGCCAAGCTATTAACGGTTCCGGCATTGCTGAACTGGCTTACGCACCTGCTAGCCAGGAACCGACCAGCGAGTGGCCGACTCTCAAGTCTATGATTGACAACAGCACACGCCTCGTTACGTTCGTCACCAATATCGATGCTTCGACCCAGTATCCCTATTTGATGCCAGAGTTTGACTTTGTCTTTGAGACAGCATTCGAGGTTCCTTCTCTTACTGGCTTTAACTGCACTGTCAACCGCCCTTCCAAGATTAAGGATGGCGCCACAGCCCTAGCCAGCAACTACATGGGCCTGGTCAACCACTTCAAATATCAGAGTCTTTCAGACAACAGCGATTTGTTCGTCCCTGACACTGAGAACATTGATACTGTAAACAGTGATGGCACCAGCGAGGATGGGCAGTTGGGTAAGCATCTTCAGGAATGCCGACAAGAGTGGGGTGCTGTTCCCAACTTTGTTTTGGTTGACTTCTTCGAGAAGGGCCAGGTTCTTGCTGCAACAGACAAGATGAATGGCATCTCTGACGCCACTGGACGTGAGACGGTCTCAGATGAATCCATGGGCTGCACCACGGACAGACAAGTCGGCATGGTCGCCCTGACTGCCTTTGTTGCTGCTGCAGTGCTGTTGGTGTGAACAGCTGCACATTCTGAATGCACTTAAGCATTGAAAAACAATTCATTTGTCTTCATCTTTCTATACAACATGACATTTATTTACAGGTTTTTCTTACGACCTGATCTGGCTTGGCCACATGGGCATACAGCGAGGCGTTCGGGATAGCAAGTGCATTTTCATAGATTGAATTTCAGAGCATGGCATGGGAATTGGTCGATAGCTTTGGGGCTCCATGCTGGCATCTAGTGTTGTAGGGGAAATTGGCCGTGAGATTGACGGTATATTCTCATCCTGATGATAGACTCTCGAATAGAAAGGTGAAGAGATGTCATAATAACTAGAACTGTTTTTCATTTTCACTCGTGATACAATCTTATTTAAGACACTGTAGTAACCCAGTATCAGCAACATTACCGGTAATTTGGGTATCATGAAGCTTCGTTGTCAAGGATTGTGATGTTGTTTCAGCCAATTAGCAGAGAGTTCAGGCCGAGACCCATAACCCGCAGATATCCTACATAGTAGATTCCTCATTCCATTTTCAGTCTCAATCACATTTTCCACATCTCGAACAGCGAACTAAACTCGACATCATGGATTACGCAAGTATTGCTACGCCAGAGTCGTGCTATGTTGACTTTTGTCTTCTTCCGGTGAGTCCCTATTAATGATGCCCCTCAAGCGCTATACAGGTCGTTAGCAGATGTGCTGATAATGAAAAAAAAAAAAAACAGATCGGGACAGGAACTGTCTCCGTCGCAGAGGATATTGCTGAAGTGCAAAAGATCCTCAAGGCGAGTGGACTGAAGTATACTCTTCACTCTGCTGGTACCACTGTCGGTGCGTCATTTCTATCATGACTGAATGCCATGCCCTACTAGCTATAGGAAGCTTCAAAGTGAAGAGTACATAAATCTAATATGTAGAGCTTAGAGGGATCTTGGGACGAAGTTATGGCGGCGGTAGGAAAGGCACATGCCGTTGTGCACCGTCGTGGTGTAGTTAGGATTCAGTCATCGATGAGGGTTGGCAGCCGGTAAGTTTACTCTTGTCATGTGCGTTACCGCCCATGATGTGTTTCAAGGGGACATACTGAAAGCGTATTTCTCATAGAACGGACAAGAAACAGACCGCGGAGGATAAGGTTAAGAGAGTGGAAGACCTGCTGGCCAAGCAAGAATCTAAGTAAGGATTTCGCTACTCGACGAATTTACTATGGAGGCATGTGAGGGTATCGAGATGTCTAAGTGCTGGCAGAACGTAACACAAGCAGCCGCACACCTTCATTCACAATAGATTACAATGCTATCATTTCGCCTGTACTGCGTCAAGAATACTATTAGTACTGTCTCTGGTTTGGCAACTCCACGATAGTCCCTCAGTGAACTTGCCGTGAGCTTGGAATGATGCGAGGAAGAATAAAATCCTTGACCATGGAAATCACAGATCAAGAGAATAGAGGATGAGCTTATTTAGCCTTCACCGAAAGCTCTATTTAAGAACCTCTAGAACTGAATTGGCGGCCGGTTTGGCTTGGGATACAAATGCTAGGGCATAGTAGAAAGCTTTAGACGTTACTTCTAGGTGATAAAATTACTCACGGAATTTTATGGGTAATTTTATGACATCTCAAGGTTAATGTAAGGCTAAGGGGAATGTTCCAGCCTCTTGCTACAGAGCTGCTTAGAGTGTCTGAATGCCTTTTCACAAACATTATCCATGCTTCGATAAACGAATTTACAGGAAATAAGGTTTCCGGTACTACCTATTGGGTCATCGTGGGTAAGGTAAAAATGTTTCTGAGCCCCATGTAAGACTGGGAAATCGTTGCAACTTTCGTGGTGGCATATCCTGAATTGACCAGAGTTTCTTTCTTAGGATCCTATTTTTTTCTCTTTCTGTCTTGATGCTTTATAGTTCAACTACGTTGCTTTCTTTCCATTATTATCAAGATTAGTTAGCTCTATTGAGGGAGTGGCTCTACTTTTGAAACAGGCCTATTTGCATATTAACTTGATTACAACCACTGGTTCGTCTTTCAACAGTCCCAGCGCCAGAGGAGCAACATAAGAACCGTGAGCCGTTAGAGACGTGTTCAAACCCTTATTAGTGCTACAGAAAAGATGGAAACCAGGGCGATGAGATCTCAAATGAGTAAAAGAAGTAGAAATCTAGCCCACAAGAACCATAGTGATGATATCAGTTAGCACCCTCAAATATATCATCAGACAAGGCATGTAATATGAATTTAGTAATGAGTTATAGCTATTACTGGGCCAATTATAGAAAATCTCTGAGTATTATTTGATATGGTGTTAATCTGGATTCCTGGTAGCTGGGATGAGCTAGGCGGTTCTAGGCAGGAATTCTACAAATACTGGTTCCCGGTTCCTGGAGCCGAGATATCGGTTCCGGTTCTCATAATGCCTACTTGAGACTGGACCATTTCATTGACGACCTTCGGTGACTGGGAGTAGATACTAACATGTAACATAGTTCGTCCGGGCCATCGTTGTTCGTCCTAGGCATTGCGCATTGCATATCCAGTTGCCACGCAACTCAACTAGAAAGTATTACCGGACATGGTTTTCCAGAAGGTGCCAATGATGCTACGGGTGCTACCTAAGCTTTAGCCATGTAGTATGACGGACAGTTTTCCATAATGAAAACTATATGGATGAGGTAATGAACTCTAGGACTCTCAATAGGACTAATTTGAATTGCACTCCAGAGTAGACACGATGAAAATAATGGTAATAAGAGCTATCCTCGCTATTCAGTTTTGATCACTGCGAATTCAAGTCGATTATCATGAACCGTTGAAGGATGCATGTTGTGGGACCGGCAATCGTTCCCGGTCGATATATCTTTGACATCACTCACACGCTTCTCCACATTCTTCTGTCATCTGCTTTCATGCAATAAGGAAGTGAACATGGCCGGACCGGACCGGGGACACCTACATAGTAGAATAAATCATTTCCGGCCATCGTATCTTGCCCGTTCAAATGCCGAACGCGAACAGCTCGATCCAAGATCCCGAAGAAACCCTGTCATTGCAGCTCAGTGGACCCCACTTAGAAATTATGAGAAACACCACGGACCAGGGCTGAAACGGCTTCTTGGTTGCGGTGATAGCTTCACTACTTCAGTGTCTACCATTGGGGTATCCCTAATACAATAATTATCTACACAATATGAAGTGATTTGATGTAAAGTCACCACTAGTTCCTCTGCAGACTATACTATCCGGCAACTTCGAATGCTCCCATAGAATTCGTTGGCCAAGTTTATACATCTATTGACATGATACAGAATCTTTCAAATATTCACTCCCTGTATCCATTGATTTAGGATCGATTCTGGTTACACGAAATTAGCCTCCCAAGCGATATTGTCGATACTTGCCCTGTAAAACTGCTTAACCTTTGCTGCACGGCTACGGCGTCGCACCCATACATTTCTCAATTAGTCAAGAAGAGCCGATGTGTACTTCGAGGGTCTGAGGTATGATGCAGTCGCTCGTGTTGGCGAATTCTTCACTTATAGTAAGTATATCAAGATATAACAATTTTATCCATTTGAAAGCTGCCACCCCCTGCCTGTAACCATCCTGCGGGTATTATTTTATTCCAGAGGCCCCCCAACCTTTCCTCTAAACTAAATCACAACTCACGGGCCGATGTTTGTCATGATCATCTTGGTGATTGTAAACTCGTCAATGCCATACTTGCTTCCTTCTCTTCCAAAACCACTCTGTTTGATGCCACCGAACGGAGCGGCAGGATCACTCAGCACCCCTGGTTTCATATGTTAGCGATTCGTGAAGTCTCTCTGTGGCCGGGTAAACTCACCACAGTTGACACCGACCATACCAACTTCCAAGGCTTCGGCCACGCGATAGCAGCGGTTCACGTTGTTGCTGAAGAAATAGCCTCCAAGGCCAACATCAGTATCGTTCGCAAGCTCTATGGCTTCCTCCTCAGTATCAAACGCGAAGAAAGCGGCCACAGGCCCGAATGTCTCTTCGCTGCAGATGTTCATGCCAGGTTTCATATCAGTCAACATTGTGAGTTCAAAATAGTTGGGGCCGAGGTGTGGCAGACGCTTGCCGCCGTGGATAAGCTTGGCTCCCTTAGAAACAGCATCTTCAACATGCTCAGCAGCCTTGGCCACTGCACGATCGTGAATGAGAGGACCATGAGTTGTCTTCTCATCAAAGCCATCCCCAACGACAAAGGTCTTGACGATGCTGAGGACCATTTGGACAAACGTGTCATAGATGCTGCGGTGCACCAGGATCCGGTTGGCGCAGACGCAGGTCTGACCTGAGTTACGGAATTTGCAAGCAATTACAGCCTTTACAGCCTTTTCTAGATCCGCATCTTCGAAAACGATGAAAGGGGCATTCCCACCCAATTCAAAAGATAGTTTCTTGATAGTTGATGACGATTGGTTCATAAGAAGTCTGCCCACACCAGTTGATCCAGTGAAAGAGACCTTTTTGACCTTGGGATGTGTAGTCAATACTTGGCCAACTTCAGCTGTGTTTTCCAGGGCTGTAATAATATTGACAACGCCCGCAGGAATTCCAGCACGATGCGCCAGCTCAGCCAGAGCAAGAGCCGTCAGAGGAGCCTCAGCGGGAGCCTTGATAACAACAGTACAGCCAGCAGCGAGCGCAGGTCCAGCCTTGCGGGTGATCATGGCAGCAGGAAAGTTCCATGGCGCAATGAGGCCACAGACACCCACAGGCTGCTTGATGGTGGAGAGACGGCAAGATGGGTTGGTTGCCTCAATAGTCTCACCATAAATTCTAGGGGCCTCCTCTGAGAACCACTCGAAGAAAGCTGCGGCGTAGTTGGCTTCTGTTCTACCATCCGCCAATGTCTTGCCATTCTCAAGGGTAATGAGTCGAGCAATGTCTTCCGCGTTCTCCATCATGAGATCATACCAGCGACGAAGGTACCGGGCCCGCTGGCGAGCCGGGGTCTTGCGGTATGTCTTGTATGCAGCATCGGCGGCAGCGATAGCAGCTTCGGTGTCGTTGGTGTCGAACTCGGGGCAGTTTCCAATCTTTTTAAGGGTTGCAGGGTCTGCAGGAGAGCAAGGTTGGCACAGGACCTTGTACAGGGGTTTGTTGGAGAGCTTACTTGCAACAGCAAAGTCCTTTCCAGACTTTGCACCTACCCATTCGCCATTGACGTAGCATGCGTTCTTGATGAGGGTAGGGTCTGTAAGCTGGATAGAAGGAATGTATTAGCATATGTAAGCTATCCTATTAGCGTTGAAAAGAAGCTGCGTAGTAAACGTTACATGTTAACATGCGGGAATATGTCACACCTTGGGAGCTGTCATGATGCTTGTTGATCAATCTCGTTGTTTGATGGAGAAAGCGTGGATGTCAGACGGTGATGGGATTTGGGATGGCAGGCAACAGTTTGTAAATTTGCAGAGGAGAGAAAAACCCATTCATATCTATGATCCCTTTCTTTACTGCGTGCTTTTAGTTATTCTTGCTTAAATCATGTCGGACCTTCGCGTTGCTACCGGAAGCCACCTGACTTACCGTATCTTACAACATAAAATCTGACCGAGAACACGGCGTAACCGGCCTGCTAATGACAGACCCCATTGAACCATAATACAATGACGGTAATGTCTGTTTCGGTGAACCGTTTAGATTCGGTGCTCCGGTCCCGTGAGCAGTTTATCAGTAGACGGCACCGATTGGGAGCCGGGCCGGGAGGGTGTTTATGATAAGGCAAAGGGTGTTTATGATAGAAAATGCTGAAAGTACAGCGGAAGGAATGGGGTGGTAGTTAGCCTATTTGCTGAGGTCATAGGGGTGTGTCGTTTCGAGAAGGAGCAAGTGGGGAAGAAAGCGCTTCTATCATGAGTTCCATGTCTTCGATTCCACCCGACAGGGCTAAGGTAGGAACAAGTTCAGGCCAATTTCGATGGGGGAACCACTGTCACGGGATTCTTGTACTGGTGCACTTTGCCTTCGGAACCGACACCCTAGCCGGTGTGGGACGCAGGAGCCGATGACCGTAGAATAAAGGACACCAGTAAAGAATGGGAAGCTTCAGGCGCTTTGATCGCTAGCTCATTACTTACCTTACCCAAGGTACGCTGTGTATAGTAGACTCAAGAGAAGTGTCTGGTCTCCGAGTCTAGGGTCCGGGGAAGTCGTTTACTCAATGGTGGGGTAATAATCTTCAAGAATGCATTATTGCCTTTCTTATAGCCTTTATGAGAATGATTAGACAGATAAATAAAATATCATTTTTCTGATCAACGAGACAGAAAATCATCGCTTCAACGACATCTCCCCCCCCCCCCGCCAGACGGTAGCAGTTCTCCCGCCTTGTTGAACATTCCGCCATGACCCGTTCAATTCGTGGTACAAAGGTGGCGCACCAAAGATCAGGTCCCGTGAGACATCCTTCGCCTCTCCTCCCCTCTCCTCTCCGGCTCTGGGCCGGCCGGCCTCTCGACTCCGGCCCCACGATGCCTCTCTGAGCCTGCACATCGTTTCCATGAGCCGCAGGCAATTTTCGTCAATGGTTGGGCGGGCACATCGAGGCCCTCTATGAACTTTTCTTTTGTACCATGATTGGCAACTTTATTTGTGCCACTCCGATACCAATGCCAAATGCTATAATAGCTCCTCCCCCATCTTCCAACTTCACCTTGAATCTCTCCAGGTTATCTTGACTCTCTTTCCTCTTACAAGTACTTAGAACCCAGGGGAAACCTTTAATTTCATCAGAGATCTTCATTAGCTTCACGATGCCTTCCTTCGTCGAGTCCCCAGTTCGTACGGAGATTCCTGGCCCTGTCTCTAAGGCCAGCTCCAAGCGCCTCGATGCTATTTTTGATGCCCGCGCTGTTCACTTTGTTGTCGACTATGACAAGTCTCATGGCAACTAGTAAGTACATACTACAAGGACACAACAGAGGATACAGTAGCTCACACTTCGAAGTATTGTCGATGTTGATGGTAACAAGTACCTCGATGTCTACGCCCAAATTGCCTCCATCCCTGTTGGATACAACAATAACACCCTGATCGAGGCCGCCAAGTCCCCCGAGATGATCTCCGCTCTCGTCAACCGACCTGCAATTGGTAACTTCCCTTCCGACCAATGGGTCGATATCCTCCGCAACGGTCTCATGAAGGTCGCCCCCAAGGGCCTCAGCTATATTTTCACTGCTCAGTCTGGGTCTGAGGCCAACGAACTTGCCTACAAGGCTGCTTTCATGCTCTACAGTCGCCGTAAGCGTGGAGACGCCGACTGGAATGAAGAGGAGATCAACTCCTGCCTTGAGAACTCCAAGCCCGGCTCACCAGAGCTCGCCATCATGAGCTTCAAGAACTCTTTCCATGGCCGTGGCTTCGGCTCTCTATCCACCACTCGCTCAAAGGCTGTCCACAAGCTTGACATCCCTAGCTTTAACTGGCCCCAAGCACCTTTCCCCGCTCTCAAATATCCTCTTGAGGAGCACGTCGAGGAGAACGCGGCCGAGGAGAAGCGATGCCTCGAGGAGGTTGAGCGTATCATGACCACATGGCACTGCCCTGTTGCCGGTCTCATCGTTGAGCCCATTCAATCCGAGGGTGGTGATAACCACGCATCCCCTGCTTTCTTCCAGGGTCTACGTGATATCACCAAGAAGCACGGATGTGTTCTTATTGCCGATGAGGTCCAGACCGGTTTCGGTGCCACCGGTTCCTTCTGGGGACATGATCATTGGAACCTGACTTCTCCTCCGGATATGGTTACCTTCTCTAAGAAGGCCCAGACTGCCGGCTACTTCTTCGGTAACGAGATGCTCATCCCTGATAAGGCTTACCGTCAGTTTAACACTTGGATCGGTGATCCCGCCCGTGTTATCATGTGCAAGGCTGTCATCCAGGAGATCCTTGACAAGAAACTTGTTGAGCAGACTGCTCGCGTTGGCACTCATCTATACGCTGAGCTTGCTCGTCTTGCTGCCAAGTACCCCGACCATATCCAGAATCTTCGAGGAAAAGACCAGGGCACCTTCATTGCCTTTGATACTAAAGACCCTGCTGGTCTCGTTCGCTCCATGCGCCATATCGGTGTTAACATTGGTACCTGCGGCAAGAACACTGTTCGCCTCCGACCTATGCTTATTTTCCAGGAGGAGCACATTCCTATCCTCATCAACGCCTTTGACAAGGTTATTGGTGCTTTGTAGATTTGAATCGGGCTCTAATATTAAAGGTGGCTGAGGTTTGATGTCTTCTACTAGCGTTGCATTGCTCTTTATTTGCATTTACAAAGGCCTTTCTCGAGGATCAATGGGGGAAGATATTGGCTTGTCATCCTAGTGATACACTAGATGTGGAAACAGTTGGGTATCTACTCAGATGGAATCGGTTCATATAAGGCGTTAACGCAGGTAATTGGAACTTGAAAAGAACTATTATCACTTAAACTCGGCTGTAGACTGCATAGGACAGGAAGAAAGGCCAGGAAAACAATGAAATTGATCCCTAATGTTATATTCCTAGAATATCAGTAAGATTTACTGATGTTGAAAATGCAAGAGGTCGTTGTTTATCAAGAGACTCGGCTTGCCTCTCGAGCATAAAATATATATGCATTCACGTCAGGTAAGGAAGGCCGTTCTTATGAGACACTGATCATGACAAATCCGCCTCCCCGACCTGCAAGTTGGTGTGTATCCCACATCACCTTGGATACCGGCCTTCGCCAATATAACGCGCATCTCTCGGAAAGCTCTGCTTCTTTGGCCCCCAAATTTCGAATGGGATTTCGCTGGACTCGCAACGTGGTGAATTACTGGTCAGGTTGGATAGCTCAGACAAATGGCACTTGAAGCAGTCATGTAGTAACTTTTGAGGTTCGGTGATCGAAGTTTGGATGCTTTAGGTTGAATTCTTCAATAAGGGTCTAAAAGCCCATGTCTTTCATTATGAATCTTGCTGTATTCTTCCGCATACAACGCTTGCTATGATTGTGTTCGATCGTCACCATATGCTGACCGTGTGGATCATTGATACTGATTTCGTCTTCTTCTGGGCTCATATCCTCTACAGTGAACCAGGTGTGTGATTGTAGCGGGGCAATGGACCAGGGATGAACGGTCGAGAAGCCTGCGGTGGCTTGCAGTAGCAAGTAACAGAAGGGTAGTTGTAATCATCAAGCGGGAGTTCGGCGTTTGCACACTGGCAGTGGAGTGGTCGGGCAAATCTGAGATTCAGGCTTGATGCAGTGTGAACATCCTGTCGGTTTATGCCGGCTGAGGGAGAGCTCCGACCGAGTGTCAGGGAGCTTGGTGATGCAAGATGCAGTCTCAAGGTTCAAATTTCTTTTTCTCAGTCCCGGTGGTAGCCCCTTCAAGAAAAGTACCAGGGTAACTTATTGGTTACACATTTTTCTGGCCTTGAAGGGAATCAAAGCTACTGTCAAAAGAGGAGTTGGGTCTCTAATTCTGCAGGTCTAAGGAAGCCACAGACAAGGAGGTGATGAATATGCAAAAGAACAATTATGCGAGCCATTGACAGGCTGAGGGATCTCGTGAAAACAATCGATAGTCAGAGTATTAGGTGTTGGGTCTGAGTTAGCGGGGTTCCGGTCACCAAAAGGGTACGCGATCATACTGGTCTGAGAGAATACGGCGTCGTCCCATGCCGCTGAGAGACGGCATGAAGTCGCGCAATGAGGGTCATTGGTGGTATTGTTTGGAAACGATAAGTTCCAAATCACATGAATCTATTAGCTTGCAGGTTTAAACACCGCTATCACACATTGAATATTTTATTAGTAAGAGAACAAACCAAGCGGACCGTATAGAAAGGAATGACCTTGATGGTGCGATTGTTGGTCAAGTGAAAGAAGATCTGTATTGGTGAGTTGTGATTTGGGATCAGAATGGATGGTTCTTATCACAGGACTATGAGGCAGAGCTGAAGTCAATGTTGCATAATGTCTAACTAAGACAGTGCTGTAGGTTACACTCTGCAAGATCTCGTCGATCAAATGTTCGCCTTGCTCGTCTAATACTCGAATAACTGTCAACCCCGCAAAACATAGCATGATCCGGCGTACTTATAAAGCCTCGCACGTGAATGCGATCTTGATAGACTACCAGTTAAGAGCTAGTTCCTTGCCTCATATGCGTCAATCAGTGGATAAAAGTGAGGCGTTGGTGGTCTGTGAGTACATGCAAGATGCGCAACATCGATTAGGGATCAGGGATCTCTCGTCGATCAAAGCATCATACGGGTTGACGCAGCCTGAATAAGAATGATCCTTGGCATCGAGTATGCGCCGCCCTTCCTCCTAAATAGGTAGTCTAGGAAGGAAAGAGCTCGAGACCTGCGATTTTGGGTGTTAGTGAGTCCGGTGTATCTTTTCCCCTGGTTGAATAGTTCCTAGACATAAACTAAGAAAGGTAAAAAGCCGATGGCGTCTGAACCGGCGAGTAGCATATTTTAGGTGGACGAAATTTTGGATCAGTTATCCTGGTGAAGGATACATAAATCATATAGAGATAGCCGCGTTCGCCATTGCCTTTCCAGAGATATCTTCAACATCAGCAATTGGTCGTCACTGTTAGTAACCCGGCTACCTAAGGAGCTACTGATGCTAGCCAGTAGTTACCGTAGCTTTGGGTGAAGAAATTCCCATAACTTGACCCATGTCTGTTCCATGTGGCATCTTCCCAGCTTCGAATCCTGGGGCTTTATTTGTCGAGCTTGAGGACTCTAGCGGGCTGACCAGGACGATACGATCTTGGTTGTACTTTGACATGCCTGCGCCTTTCAGGTCCTCTGATAGCGCAAGGTACCTAAGCAAGCATCTCGCGATCTTGGTACAAGCATTGCCGAGGATGGTCTCGAAATACGATCCTGCGCCCCGCTCCGCCCCGCTCCGCTGTCGTATGCTTCAGGGCCACAGCTTGAGGTTTATGGTGTTGTCTTCCCTGCAATTATCTGTCATCTGCATAGAAGCAGAGCCATGACTCTGCATTGATTCCCTCGTTGCTTTTTGTTTCATTGACTTTCACCCTTCTCTGGGTTACTGAACCCCTTCCAGTCCTTAGTTATACATTAGTTAGAATTCCGGTTAAACCAAGCAATTCCTGTCCACATCTTAGAAAATATTACATGCACAGAGAGATACGTCAATATGCCACTGGGAGAACCACAGTTTCCGTGACGTCCCTCCTTTCGAGATCTTCTGACAGGCGATATATTACAAATATGCCTATGCGTGTGAGTGGTGTGAACCGTCTCGGTGACTTCATTGCCTGTTTTCTGTTTTGCTGTCTCGCTTGGTGAATCGACCAGTCATCTGTTTCGTCCTCCTTCACCAAGAGCTGTCTGTTCATTGTGGCCGTGGCCTTGGCACGCTAATGTTGGCTCAATTACTTAGTCGGGATCGACCACCAACCAATGCATAACAAGCCTCAGAAAGCAAGAACACTTCAGACATTGAGCTGGGTTGACAAGATAAACTAGCCTAAAATCTCATAAACTTAGTGTAGACTTACTTAAGTCTTGTTGTCACTTAGGATTAAGGTCCTAAGTTTTCTAACCTCCCCTAGACAAGGTACATTGACCAGGAGTTGGCCGAGACGTACCTCTGTGTGTGTGCAAAAAGCAAAGTTGATGCCTCTTCACTCGCTGCAACCAAGTGGCGTTCCGCTAACTAGCCTGTCTTGTCCTGCCTATCAATATGAGCCCCCAGCAGCTCAATATCAGAGCGTTGTACCCCTCAAAAACTGCAGATGAAGACTGGCAGTGTGACCTTGTACCGTTTGTTGGGGCTAATTCTCACACGTCAACCTCACAAATCAGAGGGTCTCTTCTATGGTCTCAGATGGATTATTTGACCTCAATTATGACTTGAAAAGCATGGGATGTTTTCTTTCATCTGAATTTTGTCTTGAGTTGTTGAAATAAAGACGACGTCCAGAATTGAACCTACCAACCGTTTTCTACTTCTGCCTTTTGGTCATCAGGCGAATTACATTCTGCGGTTCCGCCAATTGCACTAAAATACACGCTAGCTCCCCACGTCTTACCTTACTTTAACTCTTCAGTTCCTCTCTCCTGGCCGACTTTGAGCTTCCACTTTACTTGTTCTAGAGACACGAGGTGTGCCTTACTAATTTTGAAGCACCTCTCAGGCGTGCAGACTTCTTCATTCACAGCAAGGAAAAACACGGAAATCGGCTCAATACTACAGAAGCTCAAACATATCCTCGCTTGTTGCAGTCTGAAACAACGAGGTGCTCCTCAAAAGCTTGTTGTTAATCACCTAGTCGCCGCCATTACAGTGCATCCACCAAGCAGGGTCCTGGATGGAGCCACTAGGTCGCTTCTCAAGCCTAGAGCATCTACTGCCTGTACGTGGGCCATAAAACCACTTCAAGTTCGATCCGCCAACTTGAACCATCAATCCTACCCCAACTATCACCGACTTCCCAAAATCAGTAGTCGCTTACCACGATCGCCTCGCCGCACCTCACGGTCTTCCAAGCATTTTGCTGGGATCTACGGGCTTGCAGCCGCTCGAGGTCCCAGGAGTAGGAGTCCATCCGCTCCGCCGCCGCAAATCGGCCCCGCGCCGACTCGCGCAATCTGAGTAACGGGAAATGGACAAGCAACACCAAACTGTACAGAAGAGCAGGCAGCGCCGCGAGGCCGAGAGAGAGCGCAAGCGAGCACTTCGAGCGTATGTTTACTATATCTTCGTTTCACTGCCCCACTGTGTGCCGGAACATATGCTGCAAGCGACACGGAGCATATGTTTCTTGGATCTTGTTCTTCAAATCGGGTTACGGATGTGATTGACTACTTATCATCTGCCACCGGCTTATCTCTTGCGCTCGATTACTCTGGTGGTTTTTGTAGATGCTAATTGGCCTTTACTTTATAGTTGCGACGGCTGCCGACGACAGAAGGAGAAATGCGATGGTGGTGTACCATGTCGAAGATGTACGCGCCTCCATCGTCAATGCGAGTTCCTGGGCCCGACTGCTCGGGATGCTGAAGGGGGTGATGGTGCATCGAGGTAAGCCAAAACACCACCGCTGTACATCATGGACGCTTTCAAGCTTGCTTACACATGTGTGGCTAGGAATCGGTCCGGCCCAGGCAATGCTGAGCTCCTCCAGCGTGTTTCTTATATGGAGAAGATCATTACCCACTATGCTGGAAATGTCTCTCTTGATACAGAATCGTTAAAGGCCATGGCCGAAACCATTGATAACAAGAACTTTGCCGCTAATCAAGTTCAACGACAAGCTCCGGTTATGGATTCTTCAGGCTCTGACTTCCTGGGAGCAGAAGATGAGAACTATACTGTTCAGCCACTGGACAACAACACTACCCGTGAGACCGACTTCATGAACTCACCGTCAGCAGGCCAACTGACTAACACCACTCGTAGACTATTCGGGTGAGTTCTCTCACTGGAACTTCTCGATGAGAATTAAGCAATGGATCGAACAGTGTGTACCAGAACGCCACGTATGTTGCTCCGGCCCTTTCTCGTGCGGATGAATAGTTAAGATTCAGATAGGACGCACCTGGTCCCCTCAGTTTCAAAGAGTATTATCGAGCTGAGGAGCTCCAGTCAGCCAATAACACGCAGGCATCACTTTCTGCGCTACCTCCTCGGTATGTAGCCGAGTTTTTGGTCCAAGCATTCTATAAGCATGCCGAAACCAACTACTTCTACGTTGAGCGTGGGTGGCTTGCTGAGCAGATTGATCTGATTTATCAGAACCCTGGGGCTTTGTCTCGTCGTGAAGTGGGGACGCTCTGCATGATATGGATCATCTTTGCGATTGGCACTCAATACGCTTACCTCGATTCGATATCAGGAAGAGATACCCATGGTAAGTCGAACGATTCAAGCCCCTTCTCTGAGGATACAATAGGTGTGATGTTCTACCAACAAGCCTGCAAGCTTGTTCCTGATGTTATTACTGTTGCTTCCTTGGAGAGTGTGCAGGCTATTCTTCTCATCGGCATCTATACTCTGCCTCTAGATGCCTCGGGATTGTCGTACATTTACCTCAACCTCGCGGTAAAGCTCGCGATCCAGAATGGCATGCATAGGAAGTGGCCTGCCGAGGGACTAGACCCTTACGTCCGCGAAACGCGGAATCGCGTGTGGTGGACAGCTTATACGACAGAGAAGTACTTTTCGTTGATTGTGTGATCTGACAGCCGGACACTAACTACTACATAGACGGGTTGGCATCTACCATGGACGACCTTTGTCTATTCAAAGTAAAGATGTGGATGCGGAGATGCCCACTGATCGACCAGACATTATGCCATCAAGCCCCACCAATGTTGCACACATGCTTGCAACACTACGGTTAAATCAAGCGCTTGGGAAGATTGCGCATGAGATGTATGTACTTGCACTATTTTGAGCCTTACTTTCAAATTGCTAATCATTTTTGACAGCTCCGTTCTTCGAACCGCACAGAAACATGAGATGAATGAAGGCTTGCAACGGGTCATCGATATGAAGGAGGAGCTTCGAAGATGGTGGGATACACTGCCCGAAACTGCATTCCACGAAGAAGTGAATCCTCAGAATCCTATCACACGAGCAGACACGCATCTCAAGCTAGAGTATTGCCTCCTGCGAATGTATGCTGGGCGACCCTTCATTCTACCTCGCGAAGTCGTGCGCGGTAACGCAAGCACATCGAGTTCACCCGCTGATTCCAACAATCAAAGACCCAACACGCCGCATAAATCCAATCCGCGATCGATCTTGGTTGCTGACTGCGTTGAGGCTGCATTGACTATTATTGACACCTGCCATCTTCTCCAAAGCACAATCGGCCTCGCACGCGCATCGTATACGGAATTCAGTTCCTGTCGTGCTGCTCTGCTGGTTATTATCACCCAGTGCTTACAAAAGAAGACAGACAGGCTGCGTGACGCTCTACGCACCGGTATGGCTATGATTAAGGAGATGTCAGCAGGTGGGGAATCAGCCCGTTCTGAAGCCTCCTTGATTGAAGTCTTCGAGCGTGCTATTTCACGACTAGACGCCACTGCTGATCCTTCAGGACGAGAAACTGACTACTCACGGTTTAAGAAGTGGGAGTTGCTATGGAAAAACGACGTGCCCATTCAGGACTTCAGGCCAGAAGAGTCGACAGAGACCTCATTGCCGCTGCCTCAAAACCCGAATGCATTTTGGAGAGGAAACACAGGCGCAGCTGCTCGACCTGGTATGCCCACGATGCAAACCCCGAGCCCTTTTGTGGGAATGGATACCAATTTTCCGTCCGTGCCCCAGGTTATGGACGAGTTTTCAACATTGTTTGGATACGGCTTCGGTCCTAGCCCTGATAGTATAGCTGGCACAGCCAACGGGGGCATGTGGATGGGCCCATGAAACATCAGGCTTGCCACTTTCAAGTCAATTAATTCACGCTCTTAAAGAGGAAACAGGATACTAGAAGTCATCCTGACATGTTCCAATGTCGTGGCTGTTCGGCTGAAAAGTCGAGAATGAATGGCTGTGGAAGTATACTATACCCAAAGTCAGCACAGTTCCGGTACGGGTAAGATTCTGCAGAGGGCTTGAGGAACAGGGCTGCTGCCTTTCAGGTAGAGCAGAATTTATTACAATATTTGCTGAACACAGCAACAATCACCAGCAGAGGCATGGAAGCCGAGGAAAAACGCTTCGCTTTGTCGGGCACAACAGAAATGAAACCATTGACTTACTCGGATACAATGGCTAGCCGGCTGTCTTCATCCTTGTCACGCTAAGTCAGCTGAGAGATGGGAAACTCAATAGCAGACATATTGGCTGATGTGCTGCTGCTTTAAAAGTACGAGAATGCATGATCAATCTTTTCCCTTTGCATTATCACCCAATAAGTCTGATTCCAAACTAAATCTCATCAACTTTCGAAAGTTTTCTTGGGTACAGCCAACTGTCATAGAAGGACTTTGACTGGAAGTGTCAAAGTTCAATCATGGTGAACAGCACTCTGTACTGGCGTAAGGACCAGAAAAGGGGGTATATACCGGGAGAAAAACCAGGGCCACTATTTGTCATACTGAATCTTTTGGCCAAGTACTGTTTATTCATAATGATACCATTTAATGTTATACAAATCTAACAGCCCACATCTACATCCAAAAGTAAAAAACCTGGAGACCAGAAGTAGGAAAGAGATGGGATAGCCCCTGGCAACAAGGGAAGCATCATCATAGATTAGGCTAATAAATAAACTAATGTTACAAATTCTGTACCCATACACGATACCGCCATGGCAATATGCATTTTTTCCAGTCCTTGTTGTTGAACCGACTTCATGTGCAAAAGACAGAGGCTCTAGGCACGCTGTGTCTGTCGCTTCTGAGATCTACGCATCTCCTTCTCCCTCTCCTTCTCCAGGTACCGCTTTTGCGCCTTGGCATCGAGACCCTTGAGCTCAGCATCACGCTTAGCCTTGCGAGCCTTCTCCTTCTCGAGGAGAAGCTCCTCTTGGCGCTGACTTTCGGCAGTCTTCTTAAGCTCGTTAATAGCATGCTCACGTGTGCTGCGGACTTTCTTGGAAACCTCAGGGCGGAAGTGGGCAACCTTAACAAGGACATCGGGGAGCTGGAGGAAATGCGAGAAGAGAGGCAGAAGGGTATCGTAGTTGCCATCAGAAGGCAAGGCGTACTTGAGGAAGAGTCGTTTGCGGGCAGTGGTCTCCTCAAGGGTGGCGGGTTTGTCAACAGGCTGGTCAGAGATGATCAGGTACTCGAACAGGTCGCCAGCGGCTTGTACAGCGGCAATAAGCTCAGGGGTAAGGAGGATGTCAGTGATCTCGGCGCTCTCGCTCATGACGGTGAGCCAGGCGGGAAGCTTAGGGTTGTCCTTGGTGAAAGTGAGAGAAACATCATATCGGTCGTCTCGGACTCGACGCATGACATCTTTGTGAACCACGCCCCAAACAAAGCCATCATACGTGCTCTTAGCATCCTTGGCGCGAAGTTCGGAGGCGCCAGGAGCTGAGGGGACAGTGAGATTCTCCTTGCCGTCAAACGGATAGGTCAGGACCTCGACGGCATCCTTAGGCGCCTCAACAGTCTCGACGAAAAAACTAGCAACGTGCTCGAAGCCATTGACAATGGGGTTGAATTTCTTGGTCAAAGTGAGCTTGAAGTCGGTGAAAGCTGTGTTTTGTCGGCCAGTAGCGTAAGTTGCAAACTCAAAGAGGGACTTCTCCTTGATGAGCGTATCGGGCTTCACATTTTCATTATCTAGAGTGGGCACACCACCAAAGCCAACAAGAGCGTATTCCTTCTGGAGAACGGGTGCGTGAGCGCGAATCCAAGCCCTAGCCCGAGAACGATTGCGACGAGCACCAATCATATGAAGGAGGAAGATGAAACTCGAGATAAGGAGAATGATACCCTCAAGTCTAAACTCGGAAAGGGAGTGACGTTCGTGGACATTGTACCATTTGGTGTATGGGACGGATGTAGCAGCGGCTGCAGCGCTTCCCGCTGTCGAATCCTGAGTAGCTGCCTCGGGAGCTGGGTTGGGAGCCTCGGCGAAGTCTGCGAAGTCTAGGTGAGGAGATCGCATGTCAGCCAAATATTCAATTCCACTCTATGCGCGTCGCAATATTGCGCAATTGTCGGATACAGAGATAGGGCAACTAACCAGGATCTGGACTCGCAGGCTCAGGGGCCTTTGCACCCCCAAAAGCATTCTTTAAGAAAGAGGCCATTTTCAACTCTTCGACAAGGGGAGTGAGAGGTCGTGACTGAGGGAGGGAAGCGAAGCGAGGAGAGTAAGAGGCCACGGCGTAAGGAGGCAAAGAAATAGGCGATGTGGGTGATGCGGAGAGCTTACCTTCCATTAGCTTGGCAAGGTGGAGACGAACCCGACTGATGGCATCTTGAAGCTAAGCTGTAAAAGGCATCTAACTCAATTGCTCATTAACCTCTTCATGGGATTCTTTAACCGTGATGGGATCTATAGGGCCGTATTAGGAGGGGGGGGGGGAAGTTCGGAACGCCTTTTATGTTCTGTTATTGGTATATTCTGTATAGCTGATGGAGACACCAATACCTAGAAGGTGAAATATATATCTCCATGCAGATGAACTCTAACCTTCAGATTAACAAAACATCAACCCCAAGGCATCGCCACGGCAAAATACCGTAAAGTGTAATACTATACCTTTCCAGGTCCTCCACCACCCATTGAGTCAATAACCTCACTATACCCAACTTTCCAAGATCGATCTTTGGCGGTGCACTTCCTCACCTCTTCTTGCGACCGCAAAACTAGTCGTTGCGGGTAGGCAGCTGTTCCAGAATGCTTGGGGTCTCTACTATGATCGACAAGCGACAGACAGCCATACGGCGGAAGATAGAGCCATGAAGTCTTCCAGTTGATTTACCCTCTCTGTTAAATGAAAACACGTCTCAATCAGGTAAACTCTTGGCCGGGAGTTGTAGCTGTAACAAGGTATACATATGTATTTATATCATGGCAAAAAGAAGAAGAAAAAGTAAAATAGTATGACATGCATTGATTTGTTGTTCACGCCTTAAGTTTTGAATTATATACCTAGCCAACTCATGCAGATGAACCGTTTTTTCACGGCACCTTCTGAATGTCTAACTCTGGTGAGTGAAATTCGGCAGCTAAGAAGATATTTGTGCAGCGCTGGCATATACGAACAATGCATAGCCACTGTTCATCGATTTATTCGTCTGGCACCAAATTCATTCTGATTTACATATAAAAGGATCCAGATATCTGACCATTGCTCACAGAGATGCCTTGGCCTTCAAGGCACCACCCAACACCCCATCAAGCCATTTCGCGATATGCTGGTTCACAGCCTCAGAGGCCTGCCATAACGCCCAGTGAGATGCCTTGACTTCTTCCCGAGTCAAATTAATAAAGCTTGAGTCCATTCCCTTAGACATAGACGGCGGGAGAGCCGAATCATCAGTCGCTGTGATGAATAGAGCTGGCATCTCGAACTTGTGCCCGCCCTTCTTGACGACCTCCACGTCATCACGGTGATTAAGCTCTTGCATGCGGTAGTAGTTCAAAGGACCACGCAGCTCCGGGGGATCCTTGGAGGCGTATTCTTTGGCGTAGTAATCCAACTCTTCCTTGCTGACGAGTGGTGAAGGGCCAAGTTCTGGCAGCTTGTCAAAGTAGACACCGTCCTTCGCAGAGAAACCAAGCTCCCCACTGGGTGTACGACCGCCATATAGTGCATTCAAGAACTGACGGATCTTTTCCTCTCCTTGGAGACGAGATTGAACCTCTGGGCCCTTGAACTGTAGTTGGTAGCTAAAGTTGAGAAGATGGCCACTCTGTATGATAGCTTCTAGGGGCACGAATGTCTCTCTGGGTTGCATGTAGGGTGTGCAGACGCTGAACACAGCCTTGATTAGTTGAGGATACCAGCAGGCGGCCTTCCACACAATAGCACCACCCCAATCGTGTCCACCGAGAATGATCTGTCCATCCTCTCCAACGTACTTCCGAGCCAGCTCATTGATATCAGATGAAAGGCTCTTATATGTATACTCCTCGAGCGACTCTGGAGCGTCGGTGCCGCCATATCCGATCATGTCGGGGACAATGACTCGGAATCCTAATGACATAAGGTAAGGAACCTGGTAGCGCCAGCCAAATCCAAGATCCGGAAAGCCATGGATGAGAACCATAGTCTCCAAGGGTGTGCCCTCAGGCTCGCCAACCATGTACTTATAATTCTTCCCCCGAATTTGTGCCGTCTCGCTTCTGACCCGAGAGTCATTTGGCACAAGCTTGTGGGCAGCCATGTTGGTCAACTTGTGCACACGTTTCGTATATTCTATTGCAAGTGTTAACGATATGTTGTATATCAAATAGAGGTTTAGATAAAGTTCCCTGTTTATGTGGGGAAACATCAAAATACATGACTTATTACATCATGTTGGAGTTACTCACTCTCTCGTGTAAATGACTTGCGGACGTTTGAGCTATAATCTACGCAGCAGGCGCCAACGACCAGAAGCAAACGAATTCGTAGATTTATTGGAAATCACCTTGAAACGGCACGGCACAGACTCGGTCTATATACAGGTTTATCTTGGCCAGCTTTGAACGGGTTGGAGAGTGGAGTCCGAGCAAACCGAGGCATAAGCGGGAGGACTTCCTAATTTAGGATAATCAAAATGTGAGTCGCGACTAAAGAGATACTTATCCTTCCACGGTTATTGTTGTTGTGTTACACCGGTCAGCGTACGTACATTTGTTCTCGGCAAGTTACATAACGCAGTGATGGCAGATGGTGGATTGATGGTGGAGGCGTTAAAGCGGTCTGTTCGAGTCCGAGTGCGAGATCAAATTCACATGGGTATCGAGTTGCATTAATGCTCAAGCAGTTGACTTAAATCATATAACTCCGACGGAAAGCGTCATCATAGGTACGAGGCCGCTGCCTTTCTCTCGTATAGCTGGACATAGGTATGCAGATTAATTAGTAAAGGCCCGGATTCTTCCTCCACCATCAAGTTGATTCACGGCAACAGTCCGTGCACTGCATCCAAATGCATTGCTTCGGTGATAATGATTAGTAAATCACCATATCCTCATCA
The DNA here is from genome assembly GCA_002980475.2 of Fusarium beomiforme. Lineage (NCBI taxonomy): Eukaryota > Fungi > Ascomycota > Sordariomycetes > Hypocreales > Nectriaceae > Fusarium > Fusarium beomiforme. Next base: position 27,891 of record PVQB02000662.1, on the reverse strand, counting down.
GCTTCCTCCAACACATCCGCCGACTCATCGTGATGATGGCCATGATGGGATGCTTGAAACTCTTTCTCTTGAACTCGTGACGATTCTTCGGGGCCATTCGTATCTTGGGAGCCATGAGCCAACTCCTCATTTGACGGCGCTGCTGTCTCTGAAGATTGTCTTGTCCGTTTCGTCTGTCGCCCTTTCCTTGCGTTGAACTCCTCGACTTCACTGTCTATCGTGGCCTTGGTCTGCCGGAGCTGATCATCTATCGTGTCTTCTTGCTCTGCTGTGAGTTTCCAAGGAAGATAGTACTGGATAATGTTAGCAGAATTCTCGAAGTGATAGGTAGATGCATCAACATACGATATGCGGCCTTGATTTTGTGCGTAGGTACCGAGCGATCGCAAGCATTTTTGTATGCTTGTTTCGCATCTATACAATGTTGTCAGTCCTGAGAGCATGACAAATGGTATCCAAGCGGCCAACTTACAACTTCCTCATCGAACGCTAGTTGTTCACCTCTCCGACTTTCCGTGAGCCGCGCTCGTTTCTCCTCGCGCAGCTTATCGTCCTCAATGTTCTGCTTTTGTAATCGTTCCTGTTGTCTGCGTTCTATATCTAAACGACGCCTCTGCTGTAGACTGCTGCTCGTCTGGCTCAGAGTGCTGAGTAGACCCCCGAATAACCGCTTGCCGCGTCTCTTCTCTTCTTGAGTCGCGTTTCTCCGACGATTAACATCAATATCTGGAGGGTCTCCGTATGAATCGCGACGGTTTGGCGACGAGTCCCTCTTCCGTGGTTCGGCAGGAGCTTCTCGAAAATGATTGTCATGTTTCGTACGTTTCGGAGAGACTTGATCGGCATCCATTGATGACTTTCGTTTTATGCCTTCCCTATCCGGGGCGTCTTTAAATAATTCATCGTCATACTTCTCGCGGTTCGGTCTGGTGTCATCCAAGGGACGGGGCCTGGAATGAAGTTAGTAAGGTACGGCGAAGAAGAGCCTCAACGCACTCGTGTTCAGCTTCCATCTTGGATCATTATTGTAAATACCGCATTATTCGAGCATAGCTGAATGTATAATGGGCTTTCCTAGCTTTGCTAATAGAATGAAATAGCAACGAGGGCTGAAGCTCGAGGATGTCCCTTGTCAAGGCTGAGGAAGGTGGGACTGTGATGTAGTGGGAAAGTACAACAGCTCTTGGCCCCACTGTTTTGATTGGCTTGTGATCCTGTTGCCCCTCGAAGCTTTCAGAACACTGTCGCAAGGCTGAGAAATCTCCAATCTTAGAACTTTACAACACTTTATTTCAGAACTTCTAACCTTCGCTTCCTCAGCCCATTCCCCATTGTGACCCCATCTCATACCAAACGCAAACATATAATTGTTGTTCTTATTCTTTTGCGCTCGTTACAGTCATGTCTCGCCATCACCCGTGAGTACCACTTCGTCCTCGTCTTCCAAGACTCGCAGCTTAACTAACTTCCGCGCAGCGATCTTGTCATGTGTCGCAAGCAGGCTGGTATTGCTATAGGCCGTCTCTGTGATAAATGTGACGGCAAATGCCCAGTGTGCGACTCTTACGTTCGACCTACAACGCTCGTGCGCATTTGTGACGAGTGCAGTTTCGGCAATTACCAAAACAAGTGCGTTGTATGTGGTGGTGAGGGCATCTCGGACGCCTTCTATTGTTTCGAGTGCACGCGACTTGAAAAGGACCGTGATGGATGTCCCAAGATTATCAACCTCGGCAGTTCAAGAACAGATGTGAATGACCCCAAGACGATTGTCGCCTTCTTGACAGCAGCATGCTAATACTCTTCTTTTCCCAGTTATTCTACCAAAAGAAAACAAATCGTACAACGCAATACTAGCCGATTTGTGGCCTGGGCTGGCCGTGCAGTGTGATGTTTCGTGGATTCAAAGTCAATTTAAATCTGTCATCCACAGGTGTTTTGGGCGTAAATGGAAAACGAAAACGTATTTTTGGTTTGAGCGACAGCTATCTAGTAATTATAGTTCACCAGCTTCATCCTTTTTCGACCTTCTCAGAATTGATCTCCGAGCAATACACCGCGACTAAAACGAAATATTCTACCCACGACTCCTCGTAACACATGAAATACTAAATAATACAATTGAAGCGATTGATTATATGTAACTGACCTTCACCCCCATTCCAGCTGTGCCCTTAATCTTAGCCCAAAAGACTGCAAGTATCCTCTTGACTCTCTCCCGAATGTTGGTATTACTCAGCATAAGAACTAAGCCCATAATAAACGCCAATAATTTAAACAAGAGCATGGGATTCGAGTTCAGGGATGATCCCAAATGCTCGATTATAGTGCGCAGTTGTGTAATAACCATGGATGCGCGCGACGCAAGAGTCGGAGCCTGCGAGATTGCTTTGCCATTTGCCTTGGATCCTGCTCGATTCGTACCTCGAGGCCCTGACTGCCTCGATGATGAGGATGATGGAGCTCTCGCCTTCTGAGGTCGAGTCGATCCAGCATGGCTGGCAGTGTCGTCGATCCCGTAATCAACCTCACTCCCTTCACGCTTCAGGCGCTCCTCTTCTATTCGCCTTCTTTCCTTCTCTTCGTTCTCTGCGCGCAGTCTCTTGGCCTCTTCAATTTCTCTCCTCAACTCATCCTCTTGACGTTGGCGCTCTTCATTTTCGAGTCTTTCCTGCTCCTGTTGTTCATCGTGGAGGCTCTGCAATGCTTGTAAAAAAGCTTCGCGACGCTCTTCGTCTAAGACTGAGCTGACGCTAATAAATTCACGAGCATAATCCCATTCGTTATTGCGCAAGAGTACATGAAGAGTGTATAACTCCAGGATCTTGACGCGAGCATTTAAGTCTCTAGGAGTATTAGCGCCGCTCGCTCCTTTCGCAGGAGATCGATAACGATTCGACATAGGGGAGTTTGTTGATTCGGCAAGCCGCCCAGCTACATCAAGATTAGGAGTGTTGGAGGCGGCTAAATATGCCTCAAGTTTGTGCTGGTTAAGCTTCTGGTCACGGGCATGTGCTAACAATATCGTCGCGCTGTTCGAGTCAGTCCATGTCTCAATTCGACGTATTCCAAGCGACTTACAGATTAATGACCACGTCTGAGTCGACATCGCCCTCCACTCCATGGTAACCATTCGTGACCACTTCATCCCAAATTTCTCCTTCACGAACCTTGGTACACAATGCTCTCCATTCTTGGTTCCCAAAGGCATCTTTACCCTCTTCGGGTTCTAACTCAACAATACCATTGAGGATAGTAAGGTATAAACTCCAGACCTTGACCCGAGTCGTTCTTGACGCCCGGGCGACTGGCGCAGGCTCGCCATCGTCAACATGCTCAGGTGGAGTAATCAACGGGAGTAATGTCGTCAGAGCTTCAGGCAGACGACGCGTGAGGAATAAAGTAGAAGCCTGGCGATATGTCTTCGAGATTTGGGTAGGATGTCGTGCTGATGTAGAAGACGCTAGAGAGGATATAGATGTTGAGAGGAGGTTGTTGGAAAGACCAGATGCTGCAGTTGATGATGACATTGCGGCCGGACTATATGCGGCGTGAGCATTGAAAGACATGTTGACAGCGGTATGAAAGCAGTGGGATCAGAAGCGCGAGCACGGAAGCTGCTGAGGCTCAAGGTCGTCTAGGCATAAAAGGCGACAATGTCTTTAGAAGGTGGTAGACAGCTCAAATTCGGATCGTGGAGAGGACAAGCGGTATGTGATGGACAGATCTGGGGTTGAAGACGGGATGATAGACAGATAATAAACAGGGTGAATATATTGAATCACCCCAGATTCATGATTCAATTGAGCATTGTTGGAATAAGAGGAGAAATACGGGGACTCAGGAGCACAAACAATAGCCAATTCCGACACTCGCGCGTCAGGGCCGAATTCAGTCAAGAAGGCCGTGACATGTGGTTTGTAGGAGTAACACAACAACTGGGAAGCTGGGACAGCTGATGAGCCAACCAAGTCAAGAGTAGAAAAACAATCCGCCATTTTAGCCTCGGTACGGGTACCTACTTCTTGACTTTCAGGTGGGGGCCGTGCTCCATTTCCAGCGCATCCCCCAGTTCCGATCAGGAGGAGCCGACAGCGGCGGAAGCATGGCCGAGGTTGACAGCTCCCGGCAGCATCCATACCGATATAAATACTGAAAAGACAGACACCAACGACAACATCTTTGGCGCAATTTCCCCCTTCAAGAACGAAAATATGAAGTCTATATGATTCGGTTGAAGAACCCTTCGTTCCGAGTTTTCTGAAGACTGAAGGTTGAGGCTCGGCATCTACTCCGCTTTTGCGTGTTGTTGACCAAACTGGGCGTCTTCATTTCCCGTTGATCCAATGACCCGGATAGGCTCGGCAGGATATCCCTATCAGTCACGAATTGTTTACTAGACCACCAGCATATGTTGCTTGGCCAGAGCAGACCAATTAGATGCATTAAATACGAGACAACAGCTTACACGAAGCTTGCTTCCGGTGTTGAATGCCAAAGGAATCAATCATCTGCTATTGTGTACAATCCAGTTCTATTGTTTATTCTTGCTTCTCATTACACGTGATCGGATTCCATTATCTGCACTTGTCATGATACACGAACAGCGCTGCTTGGCCACAGCGTTGGTCTAAGACAGTCTCAAACCTTCTACAGTTTGATGAAAACAAGAAGAAGAAAAAACGCAACAAGCAAGACAGTAAGAGGACGTTAGTTCGTGGGGCCGGCTCAAAGGCATTCCTCCGGTCCTGACGATTCTTGGTCCAAAGATATTCTCCAGGTTCCAGCAGCAATTTTGAGAAGGTATTCGAATAAGACGTTAACAATACTAACTTGGTAAAAGTCCAATCGAAAGACAGTATCGTTGGGAAGGTAAATATTTTTGCCAAAAGAGAAGAAGAAGAAGGAGGAGAAGGAGAATAATTAAATAATTTCATCGAATGGTATCATGAACGCCACCCCTTAAATCATTCATCAGAACACCACCCACTCTATTTCCAGTTTACTCTACATATGACCTCAATTCAGTGCCTCCGAGTTGATCTCCTCGCTGGTTTTCTCTCTTGCTTTATCTCACTGATATTCTGTGTGCCGATGATGCTATCTTCTCCTCCAATCAGTGACTCCTCAGCACCATTCAATTGTTCTTGACGAACCCATCCAGCCTCGACTGCAAAACAGACCACGTCCGCAGCACAGCCAAAACAGGGCACATCAACTCCAGCATCTGGGTCCAGATACTTCCACATCTCTCGTGTCTCTTTCTTAAACCGTGTCAGCTCCTTCTTATCGCCCTTGAAGTGACTGATCAAGTATTCGTAGAGATATGCTAGCCAGAGCACATTCGTATATGGAGCATAAGTGTCCCATGAGAGTGGTCCGTCAATGCCCTTAGCGTAAGGTGTGTCATGAGCTTCTGGTGGCAGGCACGTACGATCAGCACGGAGAAGGAATGACCTCATTTGGCGGTAGACTCTGCATTGTGCTGCATGTGTACTGACGAACAGGCTGAGGTCTCTTTCAAGATCGAAGGCCACAGGCTTTGCATCTTCTATAGACAGGTCTTCGCCTCGAGACAGACCGTAATCCAAAATCGTGATGTCCAAGCCTGAGTAGCCAAAGAACCCTTCCGAAGGACGACCCATCTCTCGAGGCGGCTTGACTTGCCGAATGCATAAGTTGCCTTCGTGAAGGTCACGATGCTATTCAAGTCAGTGGATTTCCTCAACTAACGCGGTTTGCAGCATTAATTACCTCAAACATCACTAGGTCCTCAGCTCTCGCTAAAGCAATAGCCTCTAAGAGAAAGATATCCCAAAGTTGGCTTTCGCTCGTCAATTTCCAGTCCTCCAGCGATGTTCCAGCGTCTCCCAGCTCGACGATTAAGAAGCGCGTATCATCCAAATATCGGCTTGGTGAGGGATAGAATTGTGCTCTGTCTGGATCTTGCCGTTTCATCTTCTTTTGAAAAGATTGATGTGTTTCGAGAAGCTGACGTGTCGTTTTACCCTGAACAACGTACCTCTCCTTGTATACGACGAAGCCTGGGATATCCGCCAACCATTCCGAGATCTGGAGCTCACCTTGAATATCCTCTTCAGGATGAGGCTCTTCATCTACTAAGCCGGAGCGAATTTGAGCTTTGGTTTGCGGCCTTATGGGTGACGGAAGACGAATAACTTTGATGATGCTAGTTCCACGCTGATTGGTAACGCGATACACCTCGGCATAAGATGCCTCAGCGATCTTGTCAATTCTATCTCCCGGTGGGCAGACATCTTCCCATGTGAGGACTCTGAGCTGTGTTTGCAGCGCGGCCTCCTCTGAGGCTATCTGAGCCTCCAACAATCTCGAAAATTCAGCTGAATTATCCTCATCTACAGTTATTTCCACTATTGGCTCTTTGACCTGCGGATTGTATGTTTCCTCCGAAATTTTGAGGGCAGTGTCTTCCTTGGCGTTGATTATATCATTTGTTTTCTCGCGGACAAATTCTGCAGTCTTGTGTAATAATCTTGCCTTTGGCTTTGTAACTGATTCTTCATTGATATGGATCGACGAGACTTTCTCTGTTATATGAGAGACAGAGACTTCTTTGATGTTTTGTTCTGAACGGGGCCGTACTGGACTCTGCGGTAGCTCAGCGAATAAGCGTTCGGCTTTTGACCGTTTTGCTTGTTTACCATATTTCTTAAATGCTGCATTTCGGGACATGTTTCGAACGTCAAAATATTAAATGAATAAGGTGTAAAGTCTCGAAATTGTCTTCAACCTGGGACCTACCTATAATGATATATAAGTATCTTCAATAAGATGCGTTGGTGGGACAACGGGCCCACCGATGGCTGATAGTGCATGGTTTTCGGTTTCAGAAAAATGTTTCTGCATTTAATGCCTAGTCCTTCCTACATAACACAGTAGTAAAGCTAGCCAAGCAAGTTGGTAATGGATATCATATTCACATCGAGACATCGCTGACACGGCGATTCCCAAGGCACTATTGAGCTGTGTTGACCGAGCCAGTTGGCCGCACAAGCTTTGTTTGTATGTATCAATGGAAGGATTGGCTCTTAATTATGTGAAATGTAGCTAATCACTACCTTCTCTACCCGTGTCGGGATTGAGTAATTTGTGCTGATTCCTTGGATATAGCCCTCAATTACATATCCTGTATCTATCCATTCCAGTCGAGTCTCACTCATTTTGAGCATTCGAACCTGGTTTGCGCTGGTCTTTTTTTTGCTAGCCCACTGTTTATGTTGTACCATTAGTACGATCGAAAACAATCCGTATAAAATCTGGGGAGCCTGAGCAGCTTTCCAAGAAACAGACGTGTATAGTCCTCCAACGTACATCGGCCCTGACTGCTAAATAACCCCTGAAATCGTTTTGGTTAACGAGGCTTTTGACAGCAAGTTTCAGCGGCATTTACATACAAAATCATGGATCTCTACAATAAAGGCTATCTATAGCTTAATACATGGTTTGACCAACAGCAACTCCTACTGCTCTTTACAGCACTGAGATTTTCTTGTCCCTTCGCAAATTACCCAAGTTGGTCACGGCGGGGAAGGTTACGCGACGTTGCAACATGGAGTAGAAAATGAACAAATAAAACATGAGCAGCGACGATAGCATCCAGCCTCACATTGAAACGAACGAACATCAATACATGGATGTGTGTTAAAGTGAGTGGGGATACACTTACTGTATCCGTCGAGGTGACGACGACGTGAAAGGGGCTTGGTATTTGTGCCTCTCCTATAGATGTACCCTGAAACGGAAAACGGCGGGGAAAATACTGTACACTGTTGAGTCTTATGTCCCAATACATCAGATGAATGCTTTATGACTCTTAAATAAAGTACCTGTGCACAATCCTCCACGATTGCGTCTCGCGGCTTGTGGGCACTGGTGCATATTGGTGTTGTGGCTCGTCTCGTTGATGCTGACAGGATAGCCATGAATAGAAACAGGTACGCCGAACTAGAGCTAATAAGCGGACGTGGAGTAGTAATTGCGAGAAGGCGTTTGTTAGCCGAAGTCCTGGCGTCGAAACAGAATGCGAAGCAGACCGGCTGTCTCTAGCATAAAAAAAAATCAAAAAAATCGTCGACTTACTAGCTGATGAGCCGAATGTATTATGGAGGCGCTGATCCTTTTTCACAGAAGTTACGTACTGACAGGGTGTTTATAATGGAAGACTCCTATTGCTGCTTCCCCTGAGTGCTCTTCTTTAGCACTGTGAACCTCCACTAGATCCAACAGGATCTGACAGCGCCAGACCCCAAGCTGGAACTCTCAATCTAGTAGCAACCCACCTCGTCATATTTCAAGACCCTTCCTTTCCCTAGTCTCTTCTTATCATCTTTCCTAAATACTCACACTTCAAATAAGAAGGGGAGAAGCAAGATCAAGTGGTTTTATTGACTTGCCGCATCGTTTTCAGGTTGACCTAAACTGGCACAGTACCTACCTAGACTGCCAGCTGCAAGGCCTTACAGGTGTGTCAATTTAGCCAATCAACGACTGCAAGCTGGCCACAGCCCAGTCTTTGAGCCTCGTTCAACGTCCCGCCGCACGGTCTCCAATCGAATCGTCTAATAGAAAGCTTGCGCATGGTAAAAGGAGGCTGTGCATGTGCAATCCGATCATCACGAAACCCAAACCAATCCCAGCCACAAAAAGATCCGATTCAGAGACATTCGACCTGCGGAGTACGGGCAAGCTAATAGTGCTTACTTTACCTGACAGCCTGCCCAGTGGATTAGGGTTGACATAACGACACAGCGCCATCTGTATCTACTATCATTGCCTTAACTGTCAGTTTGTTGCTTGACACCCTCACGCATCTCTCGACCTCGTCGGATCGCATCGACACGAATAATATCTATTTTCACCTGTTCCATCCAACCTCTCATCGCGCAACCTCTTCGTATTCAATCCGCATGCTGGCAGCCGCCTTCGCCAATCGATAGCCTAACTCTTAACTGTCCGCCGCCATGGCTGGGCGACCGCCTGGAGGTTTCGACACGGGACACTCGAATCATCGCGACGATCTGTTACTTGACCTCGACAATGACCAACCTGTTTACAGCGGTGGTCAGCGCTCCAATCTTAACGACGATGACCTGATGCGCTTTCACGAGCAAAATCAAGATCCCCCTCCAGGACGTACTTCTGTATCCTATGATGACTTTGTTGGCGCCCGGGACGCGAACCATGCATCGACCGCTCAATCTGCCGGCGGTTTAGGTGTACCGCCCAGATCCGGCCCAGGTTCAAATCCTTACCTTACGAGACAGTACAGCCAAACTTCCGAACTCGACAATTACCAACGCTATGCTGATGATTTCGATGATTATCCCGTCGAGGGGGACTCATATTATCATCAGGATGGAGGGGCAAGAGTTGACGAAACTACTCCAGGTCTTGGTAGGAACAACGCACGGAATCGAAACAGCGTCTTGGGTCTTGGTGGGGGTTTTCTTGGTAAAGTCAAGAATAGGCTAGGCTTGGGTCAGGGATACTCAGAGATGGACTTGCCCCTGACAGAACCCGGCCATGAACGAGGAGATTCCGTTGGAGGGAATTCTCAACAACCGCCGCAGCAGGCTCAGAAGGGCAGGTTCGATATGGATAACTTCAAGTTTGGGTTCGGCCGATCGAAGCCGGATCCGTCGACTCTTGGTCCTCGACTCATATACCTTAATAATCCGCCAGCCAACGCCGCCAACAAGTATGTTGATAATCATATCTCAACGGCGAAATACAACGTTGCAACTTTCCTACCGAAATTCCTGTACGAGCAATTCTCAAAATTTGCCAACATCTTTTTCTTGTTCACTGCCGCGCTTCAGCAAATTCCCAATCTGTCACCAACGAACCCATACACAACCATTGCACCTCTCATCGTGGTCCTTATTATCTCCGCAGTCAAGGAACTGGTCGAGGATTACCGCAGAAAGCAAGCCGATAATGCTCTCAATACGTCCAAGGCGCGGGTCCTTCGAGGCTCTACTTTCCAGGAAACGAAGTGGATCAATGTGGCAGTGGGAGACATAATACGAGTGGAATCGGAAGAACCTTTCCCTTCTGACTTGGTTCTCTTGGCTAGCTCCGAGCCCGAAGGCCTCTGTTATATCGAAACAGCAAACCTCGATGGCGAGACAAATCTAAAGATCAAACAAGCGCTGCCAGAAACCTCCTCTATGGTTTCACCAAATGAGCTAAGCAGGTTGGGAGGACGTATCAAGTCGGAACAGCCCAACAGCAGTCTCTACACATACGAGGCAACTCTGACAATGCAGACTGGAGGTGGAGAAAAGGAGTTTGCGCTGAACCCAGAACAACTTCTTCTCAGAGGTGCTACCTTGCGAAACACGCCTTGGGTTCACGGTGTTGTAGTGTTTACTGGCCACGAAACCAAACTCATGCGAAATGCTACTGCTGCTCCTATCAAGCGCACCAAGGTTGAGAGGAAACTCAACATGCTTGTCCTCTTGCTGGTCGGTATCTTACTGGTTCTGAGTATCGTGTGTACCGTTGGAGACTTGATCCAGCGGAAAGTTGAAGGCGATGCTCTCTCCTACCTCTACCTTGATCCTACAAACACTGCAGGGCAAATCACTCAGACATTCCTCAAGGACATGGTCACATATTGGGTTCTTTTTTCGGCTCTGGTGCCCATTTCCCTCTTCGTTACCGTTGAGTTGGTAAAGTATTGGCATGGAATCTTGATTAACGATGATCTCGATATGTACTACGATAAGAACGACACACCTGCTACTTGCCGAACCTCAAGCTTGGTGGAAGAGCTTGGCATGGTTGAATACGTTTTCTCAGACAAGACTGGGACGCTCACTTGTAATCAGATGGAATTCAAACAGTGTTCTATTGCCGGGATTCAATACTCTGAAGATGTACCAGAGGATCGCCGTCCAACTATGGTTGATGGTATTGAAGTCGGACTTTTTGATTATAAGGCGCTCAAGGCCAACCTCGCCAACGGACATGAGACCGCTCCTGCCATTGATCACTTCTTGTCGCTTCTCGCAACTTGCCATACTGTTATTCCGGAAATGGATGAAAAGGGCGGTATCAAGTATCAAGCTGCTTCTCCTGATGAAGGCGCTTTGGTCGCTGGGGCCCTGGAGCTCGGCTTTAAGTTCACTGCCCGAAAGCCGAAATCAGTCATCATCGAAGCTAATGGCCGAGAACTCGAATATGAACTCCTTGCTGTTTGCGAATTCAACTCGACTCGAAAGCGTATGTCAACTATCTACCGATGTCCTGATGGTAAGATCCGATGCTATTGTAAGGGTGCCGACACCGTCATTCTTGAACGCCTCAATGATCAGAACCCGCACGTTGAAGTCACACTCCGACATCTTGAAGAATACGCATCTGAGGGTTTGCGAACACTATGTTTGGCTATGCGAGAAATTCCCGAGAATGAGTTTCAGGAATGGTACAAGATTTATGACACTGCTCAGATGACTGTTGGGGGCAACCGTGCTGAAGAAGTCGACAAGGCTTCAGAAATTATAGAGAAGGACTTCTTTTTACTTGGTGCAACCGCCATTGAGGATCGTCTTCAAGATGGTGTTCCAGAGACGATTCACACTTTACAACAGGCCAACATCAAAGTCTGGGTTCTGACTGGAGACCGTCAAGAAACAGCCATCAATATCGGAATGAGTTGCAAGCTACTAAGCGAAGACATGATGCTTCTGATTGTTAACGAGGAAACGGCTGCCGCCACACGAGACAACATCCAAAAGAAGATGGATGCCATCAGAACTCAGGGAGATGGCACAATTGAGACAGAAACCTTGGCTCTGATCATCGATGGAAAATCTTTGACGTACGCTCTAGAGAAGGATTTGGAAAAACTATTCCTCGACTTGGCCATTATGTGTAAGGCTGTTATCTGTTGCCGCGTGTCGCCCCTCCAAAAGGCCCTTGTGGTCAAGCTGGTCAAGAAGTATCAGAAAGAGTCAATCCTTCTTGCTATTGGCGATGGAGCAAATGACGTTTCCATGATTCAAGCCGCACATATTGGTATCGGAATCAGTGGTGAAGAAGGTCTTCAGGCGGCGCGAAGTGCGGATGTCGCCATCGCTCAGTTTCGGTTTCTTCGAAAGTTGCTGCTGGTACATGGTGCCTGGAGTTATCAGCGTGTCACAAAAACGATTTTGTTCTCATTCTACAAAAACATCGCGTTGTATATGACACAATTCTGGGTGAGTACAACACAAAAACGTAAGTATTCTTGAGCATGGCTAACATTGATTGGAGTACACATTCCAAAACGTGTTTTCTGGTCAGGTCATCTACGAGTCATGGACGTTATCCTTTTATAACGTCTTCTACACCGTTCTACCCCCTCTGGCTCTTGGTATTCTGGACCAGTTTATCTCAGCTCGTCTTCTAGATCGATATCCCCAGCTTTACATGATGGGCCAGCAGAACTATTTCTTCAGATTCAAAGTTTTCACGCAGTGGATTGCTAACGCCATCTATCATTCTATTGTACTGTACATCTGGGCACAGCTTTTCTGGTATGGTGATCTTATCCAAGGAGATGGTAAAATTGCTGGTCATTGGGTCTGGGGTACGGCGCTGTACGGTGCCACACTCCTCACCGTCTTGGGCAAGGCTGCTCTGGTCACCAACAACTGGACCAAGTACCATGTTCTCGCCATTCCTGGGAGCATGGCTATTTGGTACGTGCTTACTGCCGTCTATGGTATTGTTGCACCTATGGCAGGTGTGTCCATGGAGTACTTCGGTACCATACCCAGGATCTACGAAAGCCCTGTGTTCTGGCTCCAGACGATCTGCCTTGCCATTATGTGCCTTTTGCGCGACTTTGTTTGGAAGTACGCGAAGCGTATGTACCGCCCGCAGACATACCATCACATCCAGGAAATCCAGAAGTACAACATTCAAGATTATCGACCTAGGTAAGATAATTTCCCATCACAACATATACTTATCGAGACTTACACATCCAAGGATGGAGCAATTCCAAAAAGCAATTCGAAAGGTGCGACAAGTGCAACGTATGCGCAAACAACGCGGATATGCCTTCTCGCAAGCAGACGAGAGTCAAACACGTGTGCTCCAAGCATACGATACCACAAAGCATCGTGGAAGATATGGTGAGATGGCCAGTTCAAGGCCAGCGGGCAGGTAACCGGCAGGACCAGAAGAGTGAAGAATTATGCGCAGGTCTTTTGATAATGACTGCGTGGTTACTGCGTGACGAATACAAAACATTGGGGGGTTTACTCAGGAGTTGGGTTGCCATTTATTTCAGTACACCGGGTAGTCGGTCTGCTCATTTATCTTTTTCTGTACTATCCAACTTTCGATGCCGAGAGCCGAGTGCCCTTGGCAAGATAAACTGAAAATACTCGATGATGCTCTTCATTCAAACGATATACATGCTTTTGAACATCTAGAAGAGGCGACTCTCTTCTCTTCGATTAAGCGAGAACGAGTATGAAAGGGAACATAGGCTCATGAATGTATGAAACTCATTACGTTGTATTGGATTAGAGAGATGCTATTTCTTTTGGTAGAGTTTGTAGGAGTTCTTATATACAACGCTTATTCTTCATGCTGTGTGGTCGCTGGGTTCGGTAAATGTCGGTATTTGTGACAGATGGTGCGTCTCATGGTGTTCAGTACTAAGCTATAAAGCAATGGCATGTGTATATTATGTGTCGCTGTCGGAGCCTTAAAAGGATGTTATAATGCAGGGAGCGTTGGTATTTCCATGCCATCACTACTGCAAGACACATTCGTTCTTTGCCGTAGAAATAGTCGAAGACAATGGCTCTCCGAATCTTTGTGGGATTCATCACACCGACTTTGTGAACCATTCTCCCTGGCCGGTAGCGTTGTACTGTATTTTGTAGCCAAGTACTTCATGCATATACCATTTCACTACACGTACGAACAACCATTTTAATCTGCAAACTCACATGCCTGAACTCATGACACATCGGCATTCCATGTGGCTTCATCCAAGGCAGCATATGACCAGGCGTTCCTAGGTATGCAATCAGCCATGATGCCGTCGGAACCACTTAGTCCACAGAAAACCATACATCGGCATTCTGATCCGCCTTGGCTGATATAAATGTACATAACCCACAACCGGCAATACAGGTCTACTTACCAAGTCACATTGAAATGTGACAGAATCGAAGAAGCCACTTAAAAGAAGAGTAACCCCCGAAAGATGTGACATATGTAGGCCATATCACATAGGATATGATAGGATCTGAGACACAGCTGTACTTTGGCAACGATCTGAAAATGAGGTTTTACGTATGTACCTGACCTCGATGCGTTGTCAAAAAGTTTACCAGAGGGATGGTAGAATGATCGACCTAGTGCGAGGGATGGAGGCCAATCAGACCGTAGAAGTCGGAAGTGATTTAAGAGAACGAACTGCAGTAGGTGAAACGTGGGACGCCCCCTCGGTGTTGATGCTACCATCATAAAAAGAAGAGATGCCGTGGGATATAAGCATCATTGGTGCCGTTAAGTAGATACCGACACTTCCAGAAAGGTCTCATGTCGCTAGACGCATAATGTTATTCAGTTCGTTTTACCCAACAGAGTTTACAGGGCTTCCAGTCTGATATTTAAACCCAATGGTACAGACAAATATTCCCATCGCCAAATTTCGTGATAACCCATATGGTAATACATCTCGCTTCGACCTGATGCACTCAGCGAAGTCTCTGGCGAGACGTTGCGTGTGGTGCACATGACGCACCATCTGCGCCTGTGCCCGCGCCATGCTTCCAAAGAGCTATTACGTGTTACGTAGAACTTTGACAAATTTCATCACCGGAGTTGGGGCCGGCTGATTGTATTGGCATTAGTACCTGTTGACATGGCGCGGGGTGGGGAATGAAAATCTGGGGATCAAAGCGTGGAGAAAGACGAACCCGGCGGAGGGGGGAATATATTATGGGCCGTCAATGCTAAGCCAAGTACACTGTATGGTATAGCCAGAACTAATCTTCAAATCAAACAGTAGGAGAAGCGCTGAGCTGATGAATTGCTGTCTCATTAGATTCGTTATTCTATCTTATTAGATGTCGTTGCTGTATATGCCCCCTCAAAAAAAAAAAAAAAAAAAAAAAGAGCAGATCCCGCTGTTACCCTCCATTGCTGACTATATATAGATATAAATGATACATGGTTGTATGGTTCTTGAGCGTCCCTTGCTATGTTAAACAGAAAACTTCTTACCGAAAGAAAGCCTACCAAAAAGAGAAGAGTTGAATTATACACTTGTCCCGACAAATGCCAATGTTTATGCTGATGCTAAAAATTTCATCGCCATGCCGTGTTGTAATGTCGTCTTTCGTATTGCCTTGCCTTGCCTTAGCGTTGATCCAATCTTGTAACAAGTCCAGGTACGATAAGAACAAGCTCAAGAAATACTGACTAGCCTCAGCAGCTATTGTCTCTTGCCCAACATGTCGCAGAATGCCAGGTGTTAACCCATGTTCGGCTTCAAATTGGGGGCTGACGAGCTACCTGGTTTCGGAGGAGTGAGTATATCCAGAATGGTTGATGAGGCAAGCGGACTACCAGGCAATTAAAACAGCTAATAGTCCCATAGACGATAGTGACAACAAAAGTGAGACAACAAAAATATGATAAACTCCGTCCCGTTCTGATATTGATAAATGCTGTAGATGAAAAGGGAGAAACTTTTGAGCGCCAGGAAGACGGCTGTAGGTGCCGTCCCCGAACATGCAATATGAAAACAAAACAATAGATCCTGACAACGAAATGACAAGCCTGCACGCACCACGAGCTATACTCCCTTCAGTGCCAAGTGGGAATTAGAGACTGGGAACTTGTTTTCTGAGCGGCTGTCTTGCTCAACCTCTGGCAAAACAAGCCTCTAGTGAGCCGCAAGGGCACCACAATTCCTGCGGGCATAACGCAAACCCCGCAAAGTTAGAAATTGGTGATTACGTTTGGGCAAGCCAATCTCAACCATGCAGCGGGGTTTGTGACCGAGACCCCCGGTTGTGAGGTGAGACACCGCTGTACGAGAAAACACCCGCCATTAGGCTTCACTTGAGCTACCAAGCCTGTCCAAGCTGTTGTCAGGTTTCAAAATTTAGTCCTGTTTGGACAGACTCGTAGGGCAGGCATTCCTTGCCTAGAGAGCTGGATAAACCCATTATCTGCCGACCATTGGTGTCACAAGCTCAATGCTTCTGGGTCGAGAGTAGGTACTGGGATGGCGAGAAGGGAGTGGCCGATCCACGCCGCCTGATGTCGTCTCGTAATTGGATGCGCTACCTCCAACGCCATAGTAACCTCCGTCATAAGTCGATGACAAGTACGGAGCTGAAGGCCGGCTATATGAGCTGTACGGACTAGTCGCTGCGCTGCGGCTAAAGGGCCACAAATTGCTGGAGCTGCCTGTAGGCGATGGAGGGCTCGGAGGCCGGACATTGAGAGAACGGAGGGCCGAAATGGCCGAAGTATGTTGGTAAGTCGGTGCTCCGGTTCCCGGTGTTGCAGGTGGAGAACTCAAAATCATGGAGCTGGGCCGTGAAGGAGACGCTCGCGGGATGATGTCTTTGGGTTCCGGGTTTCCCGCAGAATAGAATGGATAGTTCGATGACGCGTAATGGCGGACCGAAGAGGTCGGCTGTGATGATGCGGTCTGATCAACTCTCCGGCAGCTGCAGTGTATTATTAGCATCATCCTGGACTGTTATGGTTCAAGTAGGGATGAGGTCCACTACCAACGCAATTGAAACTTACTTGTCGGAGCAGTAAAGAAACATGTCGTCATGGGGGATGAATTGCTTTTCGCACGTCATGCTAAACAGTTGTGTCAGCAAAAAATGCTTCTTTAATCTGTGACAAGTTCTGAAAAGCCAGCTGATAAGGTAAATGGTGTCTTAGAATGACAGCATCGCGAGTGGCCCAGAAGCAGACAAGCCTCATGATACCGATCGAAGACTGGAAAACCATCATGAGATGACGTGAGACCTACCAAAACTGTGGGAAACTCTCCCTCTCATCTTCCCAAGACTCTGTCCATTCCCGTTCACGTTCGCGCTGACTGCGACCGAGCTTTTGTGGTGTGTGCCTTCGTGTCATGACGGGCCTCTTGTACTTCGCAGGGTCGGTCGCAGTAACTGCTTTTCGCACATCGGTCGCCGAAGAATTGGGCAGGCCATGGCCTGACTTTTTCCGGCTGTGGTGCATGATGTATACTTTTAACAAGAGAAGTATGAAGGGAGGAAGAGAAGAGGTTGATAAAAAGAAAAGCAGTTCCTCAAAGGATCTTGAGAGAAGGGGGGGAGGTGATATGATATGAGAGTACTGCACCAGTACAAACCAGACGATAGGTACTTGGTACCACTGTAAATCAGTGGAGAGTGCAGATATTTAGAGCAGTTGGGGCTCCTGCAGTCAGGTTAAGAAAGCGCCTTTCGGTGTGGTTCGACTGCGGGGGGGCTTATCAAGGAACTAGGCTCCAAATATCCCCTTAACCTTACTCCTTGATTCAATTGGTAAGGGGTGAAGAATGAGAAAAGGTTGCAAATTTTTTTTCCCTTTGAGCTTGACCGTGTCTGGAGAAGTTCCAGAATTGTGTGATAGCAGGGTATAACAGAGTGGCAAATTGTGGTCGAAAACGCGCAAGGGCATGTGCAAGGACGACAGGGCAAGAAATTCCCCGAGTTTCCTCGTAGTGTTGCAGATGGAGACGAACAACGAACAACGATCGAACAAACTGAGAACGACTAACTCAAAAGTAGGGGCAGGAAACGGATTGACAGAAATGCCCGGTTAGCCAGTATAGATGAACAATAAGCAGATGGCCATAAGTTTCTTTTTAAAACTCAAGATCGAGCTGGGGAAGCCCAGATAGTTTTATTTTCAGATCTCGATGCAACGAAAATTTCCTCCCAGTAGAAATCCACTGATGAGAATTTGACTCGACAATGTGTTACCGCTCAGGAACCGGAATGTTAACCAGTGATCCGCTGCGTGGAGTCGACGTCGTGTTGTAACTTGTTCGGTCACGGAAGAAGGCGGTATGAATAAGTTGAGCGTCAATCCGTGAAGCCCAACAAGAGGAACCAGGCGTGTAAGTGTCGTGTAAGTCAAATTTAGCCGAGTGGGTAGCCAGTTGATGGGCAGTAGAAAGAGCCGCTTCTTCGGTAGCGTTTATAGCTCGCTGGGGAGCTGAAAGGTACGTAGACTGGAAGTCGAACTGGATATTTATTGGATAAACTCGTCCGAGTTAAAGAGCTTGTTGTATGACAAGTTCAAAGGCTTCGATGGAACTGACGTTGGTACCTTTCCAATGGGTGAAGTCGGGGCACGCGAGGCTTATTAAATACAGAGTTATAGACACCTGGTGACTCGGCCCTTGGTTGTCGTGATTGAACGTGTGAGTGAGCGAGGAGCCGAAAGCGGAGATGCAACGCCCGCAATAAGTCAGCCAATAACCTGCCGCAATCGACGCTGAGACCTGCGACTATCGGATTGCGCGACAACTGGGATAAGGCACGATCCAATGCAGAGGGTGCTCTCAGGGTACCCGTCCGTTGGCTTCCAGGGACAAGGACAGGGGCTGACCGACACTGAGAAAAGACAGTCCCCAGCAACAGGCGAAATAGCTGCAAATATGGGCTTCTGTGAAACATGCGACCCCAAGCGCTTGAGTGTGTTCTTTTCAGTCGTGAGTCGAGTGCATTTGAATAATTCGCACAGAAGAGCCACAGCGTAAGTACTCCGTGAAGGGGCCGCTTGATGTCTCAGGCTGACTGATATGGTATCCGCAGACGTTGTCACGCTCTCGGCGGACGTGATAGAATGCCTAGAAACAGCGAGCAATAGAAAGAAGGGGTATGGATGAATGCTTGGTACTTTATGTAGATTGAATGGTTGATGCTAACCAGCCCTTTTACAGGAAACTTGGTTAATATCGTAGATGCCAGTAGAACACTCAGATTCAACAGAGTGTGTTGTGGTCTCTACGACCCAGCTATCTCGACCATGTCAGGTTTGGGGAACACAGCTCTCTTGTATCTGGTCCCTTGCCTAGTTAGACAGACAGCTAGCAGCAAGAAATATGGCCATTTGATGCGGGAACGGCAATAGGGTTGCATTATCAGCGTGAACCAGGGGCATGTTAATGTGCATTGGCAACAATACCTAGACCAACAGAATACATATTATGTACTACATAGTAGGCCATCATAGCGTATATAGCGCAAGCATGGCACATGATAGCCTTGTGTCGAGAAAATCAACTAGGCGTATCTCGTCATACCCCCGGAAATCCAAGCCTCTGCTTCAGTCATAAATGGGGGCCATAGAAGCCTGCTATGCCATACATACAATCATGCCTACATGCTGAACGCTGATGCTGCAGCGCAAAAGAACAGCCTATCGATCCTTGGTTGTAACATGGACGGACGAATGCCAGGCACGCTCCCATTGTACCAGTAATTCTGAGTGAGTGAAGCCAGCTGGGGTGGGTACTGAACGACATGTTTAGTTCAGAGGGGGCGTCTACATATATCTTGGCAATCTTCCAAGGGTCTCTTCAAGGGTTCAAAAAAAGAGTGGGGGTTTGCTTCCTGAAAGCTGCTCTCAGCTTTCAATAGCCCGCTTTGATAGCCATCATGGTTCGGGTGCTATGAGGGGGTGGGCAGGTGACTATGAACAACCGTACTGTGGCACAGTTATTAACAGTGTACAGAGTAGAAGTGACCCTGTGTTTCACGAGCTTTGCCATGGAAGTTAGGTTGAAAGAGACAGCTCAGAAGAGGCCCAGCGCCTGCGATAGAAAAGTCGTCCCTCGGGCCCACTCCTAATGGCATAAGATGTAATTACATATGTACCTTGATGATGTGGGATATGCTTTGGGATACAAAAAAAAAAAAGTTCAACGTATTCGGGAGATGAAAGCCGACTGGCGCTATATTAATCTAACGTTATCGTATTTTTGTCACTCAATGGTTGAGGTGTGAAGTTCTTGGACGTCGGATTCTAGCAGGTACCTAGGACTATGAAGCGCTAGGTCAGGCGTTACTACAGTGGAGGCTTCAGACACAAACCGCAATCCCACTGAACAATCAGCCAGCTCATGTCATCCACCATACAAAGCACGTTTTGCCATCTCGATCAGTGTGTTGTCGAACTCCGCAGGAATTGCATCGAGACGCTACATCTATTATACAACGAAACTCAGGGTTGTTCCTAGCATACCGCTATTCCAGTTTTCGGACGCACACCCTAAATGACGTTCTCCTTGAGTGGTTCTTCCGAAAGCTTCGCGGGCCGGCACATCTTGTATGTGCGGGAAGAAGGCCGCTAAGCTAAGGAGGGGCTCGAGTTTTGGCTGCCCTGATGATGTGCATCTCTGCGCACTCTTAACGTCCAATGGGTGATACACGCGTGGAAAAAAGTCCCCGAGAAGAAGCAGAAGGTCTTACCAGGACCGCCTATCAGACAAGCCATGTGGTGCTTCTATGGAACCTGCTTGATAGTTTGGCAGCCATCGAATATGGATGGAATGGATATCCTCACATGCTGAACCTGCTAAAGGCACGACACCTTGCCAATTATGTAGTTCATTGTTACACGGTGAATCTCCCAGCCCATGTGGCCGAAACTATAGCCTTCAAGGTATCTATTTGCCTACACTTTTTTGTTTGAAAGACGATACTAGCACCGTCCTTGGATTCGCACTAGCCCACCGCCCCAAGTCTCTCTCCTGTCTAGCATGTCACACCTGGAATCCCACGATTCATACACCCGCAACTGGCTCTGCTTTCTAGAATACCTAGAGGTTACGGTTTTTCTCGACTCGCTCGACTCGTTCTACCATGAATAACATCATCACATCTTGAAACAAGGGCATACAGCCTCAAAATTTCGAAGAGGCAACAGTATTATTTATTGCACTAAGCTTTGTTCCCGAAACTGCCTCTTCAACAACCGAGCCAGAGGCTGGAGCCCCACCGGGATGGATAGACACTACACACAAGTTGCAGTCTTCGTCGACTCCTCTCTTCATGGTTTCTCACAAGGGTATTGACTCTGGTCAATGCCTCCCCCTCTCGATCATCCACCATCGGCTGATCGCGGGCTATGAGGAGTACTGCCCCAACCCGCTCTCTGATTGAACGATTCACCTGTTTGGGAAAGTGTCTTATCGTATCAAGCTGGTTCCCCGGCATGGAGGTACTAGTCTGCGGGGTCTGGTCTACCAACGCCGAAACTAATAAAGGCTTCATATAAGTGTTGAGATATTCAGCTGAGTCATGTTGTGGGCCTACATCAAACTAAATCTATAAGACTTATAATAAACTCTTTGGCAGTTTGCTCCTTTGACCTCGGCCTGGAAAGCAATGCTCTATTGGGGGCACTTTGGTGATTAATGGACACCTTGTTCCGCTGCACCTTGACCGCTGCTGATAGTAATCAGAGGCACCTGGACTCCAGAAGCGAGCGTGGGATGTGGGGGACGTCAATGCCAGCATGGCCGGGGCTCCATTGACCTCACATCGTGCGTTTCGTCTCAAGTCTAGGAACTGTTTCCGTTGGCCGGCTCCTCTTGACAACTCCCGCTAATCTGGGGCTTGTGACTGATATGGCATGATAAGGAGGAGCTAGATGCAACAGTCCTGTCAAATGAGGCCCGTCATGCCAATTACTGTAGTTGTGAAGTAGAATTTGATTCCGAAATATATGTGGCAGGTGCCGCCGATTACGACGACATCGTTCTTGGGACGTCAGGGTAGTATTTGATGTCCGTTAGAGTTCAATTGTACCTTTCTCGCCTGCGTAGCAACTAAGGTACCCCTCGGCTGGCTTTTTCTGCTTCCCTTATGTCTGGATTCGCATTTCATGCAAGGACCCGTTGCGCCTTTCACCTTGAAGGTCAATGGACTCCACTTGAGGCTCGCCACGGTCCACGACCTTTCGTTTTGCGGAGTCGCTTCAGTAGCCCTCAGCATTTGTATCCATCTAGTGCCAGTGAATAAACAGGAATAATGGAACTGGAGAGGCGGGGGCGAAGGGAGGTTGTCTTTCCCGCTTGGTCTTCTGTTTTCCCATCTACAATATTCTCGAAATAAGCTCCTGCGACTCCGTGGCAAACTTGTTGTCACCCAGCCTAGCCAGCCCAGAGTGGTTTATCAAAGATCCAAGATCCCAGTCATGGTTCGATCGCATCATTTGAGACCACGGGCCAGTCGTTCTCGCACGCTGGTTTGAGCTCGGATAACTTCGGCGCAAGCAAAATTGCGCAGTAACTTGATCGTGAACAAGGCATAGTTATTTCCTCCAGCTAACGGGCATAGATTACTATTTGAGTTAGAAGTGTAGCGATGAACCCTGAGCTGACAGACCTGTGGCATGGAAGTTTAGCGGTGGTCATGGCTTTGCCTCTCATTAGCTCCGTCTACGTAACTCCAGATACCAGGCAATTGCACAATCAAGACGAAATACCGTCGACAGGCTTTTATCAACGCCTTTGCAGGTCTGCTTCCAATGAGATAGCTAAAGTAATTGGAGAGTTGGGCCAGAAGTTCGAATATCTATCTTAAGCATTCTACTCGTCAGGCATATACATTTACGACGTGATCGGCGTTATAATAGCCTGTATCTTAGAATCGACGCCTTGACCACGTTTGCGATGACATTGCTTCGAGATCCGTCATCGTGGGGTAAGGTGAGTTGACACCGAGCAGGCATTGCTTGTACCACTACATCCCGATTGTGTACGGTCATTCCTTTTTTTTTAATTTCAGCATGCAGTTGAACCCCCAAAAATGTGACCCAAAAGACTGTCTTCCCGAAGAACTTGTGCAGTCACGTTGGATAATAATATCATTCATGATATTGCCGCCGTATGAAATGGCCGTGCTGCTTTGCCTTCATTCTAGCCATCACGTAGTTAACCCTTTATTACACGGATGCATGTCTTCTTACAGTGATGTTGTATGTGACTTTCCTAGTAGCCAACTAGATATATATGTATATATAAAGAGAGAGAGAGAGAGAGAGAGAGAGAGGGTAGTTTCATGGCTTAGCAGGGTTTCCTGTTTAATCCTTATCGTTGATGAGGATCCGTATTTGTCTCATTGATTGTAGGGCATTGTCCTCATCCAACCATCCCCATGCATATGACTCCATTATGAGCCTTTGTCTACTGTATATAGCTGACCCCTTCTGGGGAACGAATTCGTGGTCCTGGGAACATAGACCAGGGGACATATAGAGAGACAGGATGGGGCGAAGTTGTGACGACGGCAGCCTAACTCCTATAACCATTGATCCTCCGCACCATGTGCCTGATAGATAACTTCCTATCCCACCATGTACCCCACATAGGCGATCAAGGGACCAAAAAGTGAGCATGCGCCATAGATCCTCCAAAGGACCAGCCAATAGATAAGACCCCCATGTAGAATTCCTCAGCTCCTCCCTTGCCTTATCGATGACGGGAATGGACTGCAATCGTGAGCCGACTCCACGCTCGTAATGCTGATCAGCAATACAGTTTATCATCTCTCAGTACACGACCAAAGGTTGAACCACCAAATTCTCGACAGGTGAAATTCGACACTTGTAGATCTGTGAAATGGTACATTATGGCATCATTAGCTTTTGTCTACAGCCCTAGGGATGTGGAATGTCTCATCACATCACGTCACATCCTACACTGCATTCGGTTACTTCAGCCTCAGAGAAGTACGTAGGCTACCAACTATCACGGCCTGAAGTTCAAGTTCCTTCCAGGATCATCGTATAGAAGGGATCTAAGAGTAACCTTAACCCTAACCCTATGGTCTCATTTCTCGCGTCAGAAAGTAATACAATTTCACAACCAGTGAGTTTGGTCGATGGTGAACCGTGTCAGTTCTCAAAACTATGGCGTATGGATGTATAGTAATCCCCAAATATTAGTTGAAGTGAGTGAAATGAGTGTGTATTAAATTGGTATTATTATTTTATCATGTGCCCCCTTTTGTCTTATAAATGTTATTTTCCTACTTACTGGACTGCCATTCTAGTCTCCAGTTGGGGTGATGCGATTTGACCCACAATCCGTGCTGGATAGATCATTCCAACGTTTTGGTTGCTCGTGAGTATTAGTTAAACCTTTCTGCCCTGGCAGTGGAGGCCACGTGAATTTCTTCGTTAGCATCGAGAAAGGTTAGTCTGTGGGTTCAAAACATATCCAGCCTGCGACGGATAATCATCTGAAGATACATTTGTCAAATCATTGTTACAATTGTTCTGCCGTGTCATTGTATGATGCGATGTACCCATAGTGGATTCTATAAGCTTTATCTAGCGTTGTTTAGGTATATGGTATGAAGGAAGAAGTCAACATCCAATATCCCTATTCTGCCTGCGGTACCTTTCATCTGATGTTTCCACCTGCCACAAGCCAAATATAGAGAGCCAGCCTTACAAGTCATGGCAGGCTGGGCTTCAGGCCAACAGAAAACCCCATATTAACCACTTAATAAAGCAATATCTTATGCACTTGAATCAAGTTCTTACCTAATTGATAATCGAACTTGATGCCGTAAGCACAAAAAAAAAAAAAAAGTTGGTATACCATAAATATCCCGCTTGCATTATGATGCCATTCCCATCCAATACTCCTAACCCCTTCTTTGTAATCCAGCTTAGGAAAAGTGAATAAATGAGGCCTGTATCCTCGGCAAAAATGAGAAAAAAAATTTTAATACGCCAGTCATGGATGGTAATATGTTTGATGGATTGTTTGTCCAGGGACATACGAAGTGCGGCGTTCTGCCGCGAGTTCCTGTGGTGTTTCAGGAGGGAAATAGTCTGGCCCGTTCTTCGATGAGTTAGAAACCATCGTGGCGTCGTAGTATGGAGGGCTTCCGGGTGAATTGCCCTGGTCCGGGATCTGCATCATGCTCACCTGGGGAACCCATAGATTTCCATGTGCATCATATTTGGGTTCGACCGCCGAAACTGATTCTGTACGTGGCAAAACGCCAGATGAGTTTTCAGGATGCCCAGATGGAAGTTCGATTGGTGGTCCTGAGTATGACTGGGCAAGCTGTGGGCCAGTGTAGCCCAGTGGACTTGAAGTAATGAAATTCGATGACTGTGGGCTCCATGGCGCAGGCGAAGGTTGGGTTGAGGCGAAAGATGGATGTTGAGGGTGATGGTAGTCGTAAGATTGAGTCATTGGCTGTTGGGATCCAACTCGTTCCCGCTGACGTCGATGCTTTCGAACGAGGCAGAAACAAGCCACCAGTACGCTAATAAGAGCTACAGCTCCGCCAACAGCTATACCAGCAATGGCGCCAGTCGATAAC
The DNA here is from genome assembly GCA_002980475.2 of Fusarium beomiforme. NCBI lineage: Eukaryota > Fungi > Ascomycota > Sordariomycetes > Hypocreales > Nectriaceae > Fusarium > Fusarium beomiforme. The sequence goes on along the minus strand of PVQB02000662.1, from coordinate 2,497 downwards.
GTTGCTCCAGATTCATGATCCGCAGTCTCAGTCGGGCCTGATATATCACGGGTTGCAGTCCTTGATCCTGCCGATGCCGTCCGCGTCATGAGAGCTTTTAGGTCTTGGTGGTCGAAGCCACCGGCTGGTGCCGTCTTGGTCGCTCCACCGTCACCATTTCCTCCCACAACTGAAATGATATCAGTGGGAACAGAATATTTAGTCAACTCAGGGTTATAGAGCATCCAGGGCGAGTTGTCCTTGTTTTGTCTCCCCAGAGACACATCGTGTAAGCCCCATTGATCCGGAACATCGCAGTCGTTCGTCAGGGGGAAGAAACCACCATGAATCAGCATCTGTGCCTCGTTCACCACGTTGCAGGTAAAACTGTGATGAGGGTAACCTCCAGTTGCATTACCTTCGGGATACATCTTGATCCATGTGAAGGTAGGGAGTGTCAGGATGTAAATATCATCAAATCCGGAGCTTCCCTGCTCTTCGCCAGCTCCCCCATATAAATAACTGAGAACAGTCAGCGCATGCTACCACTCCTATTAGATTATACTGGACTCACATATTATAGGAAGACTGATCCTTCGTCCACGTAGCGCCTGCGCAAAATCGTCGACGTGATTCCGGAATATCACCAGTTGCATTTTGGAAATAACTTTTTCCACTCAGAACATCGTAGAGAATGATCTGATCCATTGGCTGGCCTTCCCAACCACCATCATCGGAAGCTCGGATTCCGCCAAAATAAACAAGCATACCACCATCTCCTGCAGGAATATGAACCATCACGCCCTCGGCACGGCCAATATCGTCAGGCCCAGTGTCGTTGGACCAGCTGTTCGTATCCATCTCATATCGCATTAGGTAAGACGTTGGCACTTGAGGGGCGTCACCCCAATCCGGGTCGGTCGCATTGTTCATCCATCCGCCGTAATAGTAAGCCTCTCCGCGATCCGAAAGGGATACACCAGCACCATAACTGAGTCCGACAATATTGTCTGTTCTCGAGACTCCCATATTGTCCCACTCATCATTGATGATATCGTAAGCATAAAGATCAAAGTCCCATGGGGTTACACCATTGAATTCGCCACCAAAGAGATATATCTTCTTGTTGATGGTATCAGGCCAGAAGATTCCACCACTCACATCGGGAACCGTCGAGTTCTTGCTCAGGTTCGCGTAAGGCTGGGGCATACCTGAATTGGCTACTTTGCTGAGATCATGGTAAATGAAGTAGGGGTCTATTGGTGTCTTGGTTAATACGTGTCCGGTGACATCGCTTAGACGTCACTTGATCGCCGCAATTCAGGTAGGGCTGGCATACTGGAGAAATTCTGTGGTGGTCCTGAACTACCATCATATGTAACCAATCCTCCGCCAATGTAAAGTTTGTCGTCGACCACAGCACTTTGGTGACCCCATCTTCGACAAAAATTGGATATGGGATCTCGTTGCTGCACTGTAAGGTTGACGCAAAAGGACAATAAGGATAGAAGGACTAAGCCCTGGCGAAGATGACGGGTTGGAGAGACTGAGATCCACATCATGGCTGCCACCTTGATACTACATTGATACTCTCTCTGCCAGCCTGTTGGTTGATCACGAACCGCGAGGAACGAAGAAGCAATTGAGACCTAGGTAATCGTCGTCAAGAAGTAGGATGATAACGTAGGTGATGAAAAGGAAGAAAAGTCGGCAGCCCCAGTGCTACGTGCTAGGTCTCGTCTCGTTTCGCCTATTCCGAGTAGTCTAAGGCAGACAACACATGCTGATCATGAACAAGGGGCCAGGACGGATCCACGGAAGCCAGAAATACACTGGCCGGTGAAGGCTGGACACGGCAGTAAAACCAGTCTCGTGTTTTTCTTTCCACTACCAAATAAGCGTAATGGCAGATGAGTGTGGCTGAGACGACATCCGGGGCTGACCTTGTTGCTTGGTCTAGACTTTCCATGTCGACGCCTCAAACGCATCCACGGCGTCAAGGACAGCCCAAGTAGCCGGGTATCCATGCGGGAGGAAGGTCTTTAGACACCAGTCAGAGCACAGAACTCTGGTGTTCCTGCTGGCCAGCTGGTCTGTCATGGTGAGACGACGGGTGCGCCCACCTACTGGTGGTACCGGCGGGCGTCGCTAGCACAGTCAGCACTGATCACGATTCGCAAGAATCAAAGCTGAACGCAGCTAGAGAAGTCAAAATGGCAGAAATCCCTAATGGTGCTACGGGCTTGCATTTCAGCTCAGACTCAGATTCGGAACGCGTTCAGCGACGGTTCCTAGGGCTGAACAGGGGGCACCCAATACTCACCACCCCAGAGGTTTCGAATCAACTCAATCCAAATTAAGGACATCCGGATGGTCTGGAGCACAAGGTGAACGAGAAACGATCAGACTTGAAGACGAGCAGTGTTTCTGCGGGGCTATTCTGGGCTGATAACGGCATGCATATTAAAAGGAGACCGTCAGCTCGGTAGTTAATTCAAGGTTCCACTAATATTCCCTT
>PVQB02000661.1:0-10152 GCA_002980475.2 Fusarium beomiforme | reverse complement strand
AAAAAAAAAAAAAAAAACCCATACATACCCCTTCTGTCATGATAGTCTCCGACCTTCGCTTCTATACTTGTCCTCCAAATAGTCATCAGCTTGCGCTTGAAGATTTAACCATCTTGGACAAGGCGTCGCACTCTTACTCAGTCTGCAATATTCTCCCCTGTCTTCTCATTGAAAACGCTCGCAAACTCATCCAAGATTTTCGAAATGCGCACTCAGAACTCGGCGGTGACATTCCCTCTCTCGCCGAGACCGATGTTGAAATAGAACAACTCGACAAGTCAGTGACTCTTGTCCAACAAGAAGAAGCACTCCACAACGCAGCAGTGATCAGAGAGATCAAGAACACAATCAAGGGAATCCACAGTCAAAGTTGGGAAGCCGTTCGAATAGCGGCAAAGAAGAAAAGGGCTATTGAGAAGAATGGACCTGATGCTATGGTTCCCAAGAGATATTTCCATTCATTCAGGCCTATGCCGAAGTGGACCATCCGGCGCAAGAATGACCTTGATAAAGCCATATTATGTGCGCAAGTTGGAGTAGCTGGGAATAAAAAGGACGGTTTTATGATCCAGCCTGATGAAGTGTTCAGGATGAGTGGAAAAGTCACGGATGCCATTGGCATTCACTTGGTCCTTGCTTTGAGACTGTGGGATGTGCCGACTGACATTGTCGGCCGACTTACCTCTCCCGATAAAGCCTCTGAAGAAGGGGTTCATCAGCATGGTACAGCTGTCGATGGGGCGGCTAATGACATGCTTCATAATGAACAGGATAGTGTCTATGATAACATCACCCTGGACTGGGCACGTGCTATGGCCGGCGACGCTGGAGTTGAGGGTTGGACTGAAGCAGCAAAGTTACCACGCCCAAGAAGAAAGGCCTGTGGTTAATGCGGGAGAAAGTATACGGTATCACTGTGGGATTTACACATGCAAAGGGGCTATTTCAATGACATGGATATCTATTTTTCAATATTATGCAATTCTCATAAGCCTTTGGATTTCTGAGGAAGTCAAGAACCTGTAAGGACATTCTCGGCTGCAGAGGTTCTTTGCAATGATCAGTGTAAGAAAGGCTTGTATATCTCATGATCTTGGTAGATCCGCCATATAACATAAATATTGCACAGTTCAATGGATAAAACAATATCGCCTCTCATTTCTTCAAGCTCCTAGTGGGTATTTTATAAAGCCATTCCTAATCATAGTCCCTTTTCAAACACTCAGTCTCATCTCTCTAAGGGGCAAGAGGAGCTTCAGCCTCCTTATCACCTACAGGGATATCCTTCTTCTCGCCCTTAGTGGTAGAATCAGCAGCAGCCTTGAATGACTGCTCAAAGTCGGCAATAATGTCGTCGATATGCTCAATACCAACCGAAATTCGGATCAAATCCTGTTGTTTGTTAGTCAAGTGCTTCGAGGATCAGTAACAAAGAAAAACATACCTCAGTGACACCAGAGCTGCGCTTTTCCTCATCAGAAAGCTGCTCGTGGGTGGTGCTCCAGGGATGAATAGCCAAAGTCTTAGCATCACCGACATTGGCCAAGTTGGAAACAAGCTTGAAGCCATCAACGACCTCACTTCCAGCACCACCACCCTTAACACCAAAGCTCAAAACACCACCAAAGCCCCGCTTAAGGTACTTCTTAGCCGTCTCATGGTAAGGGTGGCTCTCGAGACCAGGGTACGAAACCCAGCTGACATAGGGGCTCTTCTCGAGATATCGAGCCAGAGCAAGAGCGTTCTGGGCGTGACGTTCAGCGCGGAGACTGAGAGTCTCCAAACCGAGGAGGAGTTGCTGAGCGGCAAAGGGGTTGAGAGTTGAACCGAGATCACGGAGAATTTCGACTCGGGCGCGGATGATGAAGGTGATATTGCCAAAGGTCTCGTAGAACTTGAGACCATGGTATCCCTCGGAGGGCTCGTGAAATTGAGGGAATCGAGAGGCGTTCTTGCCCCAATCGAATTTTCCAGAGTCGACGACGACACCGCCGATGGTGGTTCCGTGACCGCCAATCCACTTGGTGGCAGAGTGAACAACGATATCAGCGCCGTGATCGATAGGGCGGATGAAGTAACCACCAGCACCAAAGGTATTGTCGACCTAAACAACCATTAACCAAAATGTATAGGCCCGGGTATGGGCTGTTGACTTACAATAACAGGAACACCCTTCTCATGAGCAGCCTTGGAGATAGCCTCCAGATCAGGAATGTTATACTTGGGGTTTCCAATACTCTCAACATAAACAGCCTTGGTCTTGTCGTCAATAGCAGCTGCAATATCCTCAGGCTTGTCACCATCAACAAACTTGGTGTTGATACCCAGACGAGGGAAGAAGACCTTAAATTGGTTGTAAGTGCCGCCGTAGAGGTTAGATGTAGAGACAATGTTGTCGCCAGCATGGGCGAGGGTGCTGATGGCGAGGAACTGAGCAGCTTGGCCTGATGAGGCGGCGAGGGCCGCAACACCACCTTCGAGAGCTGCTATCCTCTTTTCGAAGACATCGACAGTGGGCTAATTGTGTAAGTGCAGGTCTTGGCTAGAGAGAGAGGGGAAGCGCACGTTCATGATACGGCTGTAAATGTTGCCGAATTCCTTGAGGCCAAAGAGCCTAGCTCCATGAGCAGAGTCATCAAAGACATAGCTCTAGATAAAGAATTAGTGGGGAATTCATGATGTGAAGTTGTGTGAGCTCCAAGTAACATATGAGAACATACTGTGGTAGCGTAGATAGGGACAGCTCGTGATTTAGTGGTAGGATCAACCTCAGCTCTATAGGAACCCAGTCAGTTCAAATCTTGAAAATAACGTAACACTATTCATTCGGCTGCAACCGTATAGAGCAACTGAAAGGTCCACCGTCCATCAAAGCCGAGGCTAATGAGAGAGCCAAACATACCCCGCGTGAAGCTGTAGTGTCTCAAAGTTCTTGCTAAGTTCCTCAGCCATGATGAAATCTATCAAAAAGATATCTCGTCTATAAAACCAACAACAGGAGAATAAAGAACAAATAAAAGCAACAATTTGCAGATCAACCCATTCCTTTTTATACTCGCTCACAACACATCCAACATGCACTTTTGAGTCCCTTTACTCTGGTGTATCCAAACCTCTTTGGGCATGGCACAGAGACCCCGCGTAGCACGCCATCGAGCTCCCCACGCTTTTGCTTGAGCTGTCTTTACTGTTCAAGAAAGCTAATGGCTTGATCGTCGTTTTACAGTTGGAAGCGTATGAATTGTGCAATAACCGAGAACCGCCGAGAACCGTTTATGATTTGGTTTCTCGGGCGGGAGATGAAATAATTACGTATTTTATATAATTAAAACTTCTTATTTCGACTTCCGTTGTCGGGCTTGTCATGATGGTGATATACGGGGTTGATGAAACAACAATACGAGGCAAGGAACCCGACTCGATTGGTTTCCGAATAAAAGATAAGCTTCTTACGTTTGCAGCAGAAAAAATTTCGCATCAATTAATATGGTACAGGTATATGGCCCTATCAACTGAAGGTGATATCACATCTCCCACGCAATATATAACATCAGACGATCATCCTCAGCTCTTCGTGTTCCCCCACCATGACCTAAAGGCGAAGTCTAATGGTGCAATCACCACGCGCTGCGTTCCCATTTTCTTCAACGGCAGCACAAGCGAAAACGACACCGAGGAAACATCTCAAGCCACCGAGCGGGCCGTTCACCCGGCGTCAACTATAAATGCCAAGTCCCTTACCTCAGCTTATATAAGTATATTCTCGTACGACTTCACGTCCTTCTCTCTCGATTCGAGTCTCGGGTTCTTCGGTTCTACTGACGTACAAATCTCGTGATTTTCACATACACCGAATCGACCGAACGTAGTACCTCAAGACTTTTGGCTGAATGAATCAGAAGCCAGTCCAATTCAGCAGCTTCTTCTACTCCCATATCAGTTCAGCTATCAGCTTCTGCTACCGAAGACTTTCAAACTATAACGCAGAAAACGCCGAGTCTCCCATTCCAGCCAGAAATTCAGGTTGGGTATGATACCTTCCATGCCGATATACTCCGTTGACAGTATGGCCAGGCCATTCAATACGGCGCTGTCATTTTGTCTTTCTTGAAATTCCCAAACGCCTGTCATTAATACCCATCTATCCTTTCCAATTCGAGATTCAATTCCATCATTCGAGGACCATGAGCTCCAGACTTTTGTTATGTGGTGTTCATGTACCGTCTCTTCTGCAATCTTATGCCTGTCCCATTTCTCGACCAACGGCATCTTTCTTGGGCTCCTGGAAAGCCTTTTTAAACAAATCCTTGGCAGTGAAAGCAGTCGTTGTAATCCACGCTGTGAACTGACCCGCAGCAACAACGGCATCGGCCCGAGCGCAAGAGCAAACAGTTCCCTCGCACATGATAAGCGATCCAATAAACACGGCTATGGCAATAAAGCCTGCAAAGTATAGGGCGGCATTGACAGACTCGACAACTACGGCAGCGTATTGGTGGTAGATGCGCGGTACAAAGAGGGGAGTGAGCGAAAGATAGGCGACTGATAGAATCGAGAATATGGAAGAGACCATGAGATAGGTAAACGGCGATGGTGCTGAATTCCGGCTTCGCTGGTTATAATCGTTGACAACTGGACTTGTTAGTTGCTTCTCAAACAGAAGGTTATCTTGGTTATCGACAACGTACCAAACGCGCTCAGACCAATGCTGGCAATAGATAAAGCCAGCTGCAGAGCTCGCAGCGATAGAAAAGCGACCCGACCCATAGTGGCAATATTATTGGGTTGAAGAAACAGCGCAGAGAGATAGAGGGCAAGTTGAAGTTTAGAGGATTAACGCATACAGCAGATGACCAAGATTCAAGTATCCAACCTCAACGATAATATAAGATAAGAGAAAGAAAAAAGAGCGGAATCGTCGTGAAAAATAGGCCCGATGGGCGAAAACGTGGGAATCGATAGATATAAAACCAAAGACCTGCTGACAAGACATTCTCACGGGCCCATGTGGGGTGCGTGGACGATCCAAGGGGAGATGGCCCGAGAGAGAGACCGTGGGACCCGCCATGGGCCACTAATAAGAAAACAGAACAAATTCAAAAGAGTCAGTGAACTTTTTCTTTTTTTAGGACATCATCCAAACTCTGGGTTAAAGGCATTGACGATAACACATCCAATCTCGTCGAGTCAGGGCGGTTCTCTGCATCAGGTTGTGTTTTGACGAAGGGGCCTGAGACACGAGCAGGGACGAGGTCGATATGAAACAGTCCCTCTTTTTTTCTCTCTTATGCCGAGTAACGTAGCGTTTTGGTGGTGGTAAGGGGTCGCCACCGTCCATCGCATAAAAGGGACATTTCTCTTATCAAACACGTCCATGTAGATAAAACAACTGTAATTTCCAAAAGGGAAACCCCACGAGAATTGGTGTTTGAGGCAGGCTTGTTGTAGATCTCGGTAGATCTTGTGTTTATGCATACCTAGCAGTCAATTCTCGGGACATTAAAAAGGAGGCTCGAGAACGTAGTAACTTCAAACCAGACGAACGGCTTGTGACAGCGTTACTATCGCTGCATGTCCAAACGTGGTTGTTCCAACTTTGAACCAGGCATTGAAGAGATCACTAGATCTATCGTTATCGGGTGTGCGTTGTGATAAGACAAGCGCTGAATACAACGTCCGTGATTTGTAGCACTGATGGGTTGCTTTTGGCGCCAGATACGATGTTTCTGACGAATCTGTGGTGGTGATCGGCACGAGTTATGCCAACTCATCCAATATCGTGAGCTGCTATGAACAAGTGCACGTGTTGACGCCAGTCGCTTTGACACTCTAGACACTCAATGAAGAAATGATGTTAGGTAAAGGATCCATAATTGATGGGATGACGTCGTTTTGGAAGTTGAATGTCACTGTGTCAGTTCGCTGCAACTGTCAGCAGTGAAGCAATCCTTGTTTCGAGGGTGTGTTAAGCATAAAGAATTGAGACTCGGTTAATGATGATGAGAGAAAGAGATATTCTTAGCGAGCTGAAGTTTTGAAAAAAGTCGAAACGCATGACTTTTCACGTTGGTCCAATCAGGAAGAGAGAATTGTAAGGCATGTTGGAAAGAACAACCTGGACGTCGAACACTTCGCTTATGGTTGATGTTGGAGTGTCAGGCCTGAGTGCCCAGTGTCTGGAAGAAACACCAAGAATCGAATACAGCAATAAGACACATAGCAACCTTTAAGGAGCAACCACAGCCAGGAAGAATTTGCTTATATTGAGGATCACGAGGAGGAGCAGATCAGAAGGCTGCATCACCAAGAACCACCAATTCATCCAATATTCAGCCACACTTTGTCATCGGTAGACGGAAATTCACATGTAACCGAAGAAAATAAAGCATCCGGACCTACCGGTCTGCAAAACTGATCAATTACAGCTTACGACAGCGATCTCCAGGTCTTCGGGAGAGCCAGCGTCCGTTGTGAGCCCGAGCGTTCCATTGAATTGGATCGGAGGATACAACAAGGTGCTTACAACGAAAACCAGTGATGGATATTCGATGTGGTACGGGTACTCCCTGTATGGGTAATTTGGTGATACTTGTGTTGCCTCAAGCCATAGACACAAGTGCTTACAAGCTGAAATTCTCGACATGAATATTGGAATAAGTCAGTATTCAAGAGGCCTGGGTATTGAGCTCGTCCCCCGCATTCTCTCCAATAAACCCCATATCAAGTTCAACTGTGGATGCCATAATCACATCCTCGGTTCACTTGACTCAAAATGGTCACTTCCCGCGCCTCAGAGACTCAAGAGACACTGTATCAATGCATGTATCGCGGGGGAATGAATGAATCAGGGGAATTTATCAACTGCCCCAGGTCTTCTCCAAGGGCCGCTATCCCATATTCTGCTAGCTACAGACCTGTGCTACTCCACGAAATCTGGGGCTGCCGAGGCACATGGGCGTAATGGCGTACCAACTGCGCAACGCGCCTCGGTCCCCATCTACGCTCTTCCACTTTGCGCTTAACTTACTTGACGGCGTTCACCAGACTTGGAAACTTGTCAAAAGTCTTGGAACTGAATTTCTTCAAAAGCCAATCCTAATCTCGTTCCTCTTGTCCTCCCCTTTCCCGCTTTTTATTTCTGCAAATATACCTTGACAGTAATTCTGCAAGGGATCAACTGGCTTCTTGTGCTTGTGTTCCTCCGAATATCTGCATCTAACCAACCATTGTCCCTTTTCTTCTCTGTCGTTTGGGTAACAGGACAGCTCTAAGCATACTTCTCTCCCCACAACAATCGACTCGCTCCGTGTCTTTGTGTCCTTGTCTCGCCTCGCCTCGCCAAAACTGTAACCCCTCCAACAACTAAACTCCTCGCCTCCGATCTTCACCATGGCTCTCCTGACACAAAAAGACTACGACGCCCTATACAAGAAGCTCACCACAGTTCCTCCCCCTGGAAAACCATACGGAATTCCTGTTCCAGGTACCGAACGACCCAATCGCACCGCCGCCTACAGGCACTGGGCAGTTGGCGATGGTCCCCTCGTCACCTCGCTAGAGCCCGGTATCAATTCGACACACGACGTCCTTGAGAGGAGTGCGCGCAAGTGGCCCAACTCGAGATGTCTCGGAACCCGCCATTGGAACCAGGCGACTCAGCAGTGGGAGGACAAGTACGACTGGATCAGCTACGGTGATTTCGATGTCCGAAGGAAGAATTTTGGTGCTGGTCTCGTTGAGATTCACAAGGCCATCAACTATTCTCCTGAAAAGTACGGAGTTGGCTTGTGGTCGCAGAACAGGGCTGAGTGGCAGATCGCCGGTAGGTTGCCCCTCTTGTGCCGTGAACCTGCATACAACACAGTGGGCATGTGGTTGTAGTCGCTGACACACTCTTTGGCAGATTTCGGTATTGCTTCCCAATCTCTGTACTCCGTATCTCTCTATGAAACTCTTGGTCCCGACACAACAGAATACATCATCAACCACGCCGAGGTCGCCTGCGTTGTTTGCTCCCTCCCTCATATCCCTGTTCTTCTTAAGTTGTCACCTCGATTGCCTGGCCTAAAGCTCATTGTCTCTCTTGATCCTCTCGAGCAGGGTGAATTGGCCTCTCATACTAAGGCCTCAGTCCTCAATGAGATTGCCTCTCAACATGGCATTCAGATCTACTCCATGGCTCAGGTTGAGGAGATTGGCGCCAAGTCTGGACGTCCCCCTCGTGCTCCCAGCCGTGATGACATCTGCACCATTAACTACACCTCTGGCACAACTGGTAACCCCAAGGGTGTATTGATCACACACGGAAACGCTGTTTCTGCCATTGCAGGTGGTCGAACAAATGGCAATGTGAGCAGCAAAGACGTTCACCTGTCCTATTTACCTCTTGCCCATATCTATGGCCGACTCATCGATCAGATCGCTGTCGCTGAGGGTGCTTCCATTGGTTTCTTCCGAGGCGACATTCTGGGCTTGGTCGATGATATCAAGATCTTGAAGCCCACTGGTTTCATCTCCGTTCCTCGACTCTTTAACCGCTTCAACTCTGCCATTCGCACGGCTACAATTGAAGCCGATGGTGTCCGAGGCGCTCTGTCTCGACGTGTCATTGACACCAAGAAGGCTAATATGCGACTACCTCCCGGAAAGGCCTCTAACACTCACTTCTTGTACGACCGCATCTGGACTCCCAAGGTCAAGGCGGCCGTGGGTATGGACAGAGTCCACAGCATGGTCAGCGGTAGTGCCCAGCTCGATCCCGATGTTCAAGAGTTCTTGCGCGCCGCTTTTGCGAACCACTTCGCTCAAGGCTTTGGCATGACCGAGACATACGCTGTCGGCTCTATTCAGGCTCGCGGTGACTTTACCACCGGCAACATCGGCGGCCCCATGTGCTGTGTGGAACTGTGCCTCGAGTCGGTTCCGGAGTTTGACTACACCGTGGAGGACAAACCTCACCCCCGTGGTGAGCTTCTCCTTCGCGGTCCCGTCATCTTCCGCGAGTACTATAAGAACGCCGAAGAGACCGAGAAGACCCTCGATGCCGATGGTTGGTTCCACAGTGGTGATATCTGCGAGGTCGACAAGATGGGTCGCTTCAAGATCATTGACCGCAAGAAGAACGTCCTCAAGCTTGCCCAGGGCGAGTACATCTCTCCTGAGCGCATTGAGAACGTCTACATGGGTAGCACCAACCTCATCAACGCCGCTTATGTCCATGGTGACGGTACTCAATCCTCATTGGTTGCTATCTTCGGCATCGATGTGGAGAACTTTGCTCCTTTCGCCAGCAAGATCCTCCAGGAAACCATCGCGCCTAACCAGGTCGCCGATCTCCGGGTCGCTGCTAACAACCCCAAAGTGAAAGCCAAGTTCCTCAAGGTCCTTGACGGTATTGCCAAGAAGCACAAGTTCAACAGCTTTGAAAAAGTGCGCAATGCCCACCTTGAAATTGATCCTTTCACTATCGACAACGGTCTATTTACCCCTACGTAAGCTATCCATCTATTTTTTACATAAAAACTTACATGTGCTAACATTATCACTAGGCTGAAGCTCAAGCGCCCTCAGGCGGCCAAGGCCTACCGGGAGCATATCGACCGTATGTACGAGGAGCTTGCTGTCCAGGAGCCTGTTGGAAAGAATAAGCTGTAAAACATTTGCGATTAACAGCTCAAAGATGTTTTTTTTTTTGGCGTTAGAGCTGCATTGCAAATTTTCTGTATACGTTGAAGAGGTTAAGCGGCTTGAACTTGTAAATGAATATTACAGTATATTATTAATGCATAGCTGCTCATAGATTGATGCTTCCTTATTGCGTTAGAATGTTTTTCAAATTGTTTTTCAATTCTTTGAGGCCGTTATAAGACCTATTTACTAAACTTTAGATGCATAGTGAGGCCGTTATGGTATGTGGAAACGAAACGTACTTTGTCAAAAATAAACATCAAAATAAGGCTATGTTTATAATTGTATCTTGCCAAGTTAATATGTTAAATTCTAGAGCTCTTTAAAGCCTTTAAACAAATAAAATCAACTATATTAATAATTTTATTATAGTAATAAATAAATACTAAGATAAGGGAGGTAAAGAGTTAAAGAATTAATTTATATAACTTATTTACTTATAATTAATATAATATATACTAAATA